>JAAAKL020003980.1:0-21891 GCA_010016065.2 Carybdea cf. marsupialis auct. non (Linnaeus, 1758) | reverse complement strand
TAAGAAAAGCACTGGACACAAAACAAACATTCCGAGCATTGTGAGAAGGAGGAGACTAAATTGGTTTGGCCATGTAGCTCGAACAGGAGAACACAGCTATGTCTATAGATCATAAAAAGAAGACCACCAAAACGTGAACTGACAGAATTCGAGAAGACGTGCCAATTCTAACCCTGGAGAGACTAGCCTACGACCGAAGACGATGGAAATGTTATGTGGAGCAGAAATGTGCAAGGATCCCAGCGGGATTATGCAGCTAAGTCAAGTAAGTCAAAGAAAATATTTGGTTAGCAACTTAGTACACTTATTTATGTATAGCAAGGTTGCTGTTAGTTTAGTTTTTCTTGGTTTTTCAGGAGTATTAGTGATATAATAAAACCTGGATTGCAGTCTGAAAATTACCAAATCAACAGTAAAACATTCCGAAGCGTTGTTGCTTGGCCATGCTCGGTATACTACGTTGGGTAGTAAGGAAGAGCAGTAATTACGCTGATGTTGAAGGTCACGAGAGGAGAGCCGTATTGATTAATTGGTCACGTGAAACATGACAGGGAGGGGGCGCATCCTCGTCATAAAATTATAAAATTATAGCATTCACCAAAAGGTTGTCAATCACGCATTGCATGTCAAAGGAAACATCCTCTCATTTTCCTGATTTCCTTAGATACGGCTGTCCATCGATTAAAGGAGGGATGGTTGCACCAGAGAATATTTTATAAACGTTGGACCTTTGATTATCTCTGAAGCAGAACCAACTCTCCGAATACCTCGATTTCAATGCGATGACAGATTTTAGATAATGATCAATCACAAGGTAGAGTCAAAAGTAATCGTACTATCATATGACAATCTCAATGTCTGTGATGATCGATTTTCTGCTGTAATCGATGTTTATCATTTTGTTTACCTTGAACCCCTTAACCAAAAATCAAGGAACAAATTCTAGGTGCAAACCTTTTCAGATTTCGAGGCAAACAACTTCTCGAACACTTAAGTAAACTTTGACAGTTTAAGGTCTATTTGTTGCGGTCTTTTCATTTTTTGTTTCTGTGGAATAACATACCAGCTTCCTGATTACTTTTCTTTGGGCAATGTAACACAAGAGTATGCGTTGGTCTACACAAATTGAAAATATTATACCATCAATTAACAGTTAATATCTTGTGTATTTTTATTCCGATTAACTGAATGGTAATATGTCGCTCTGAGGGCAGTCCCAATCGTTACACGATGCAGACGTTATTTCTTTTGCAGTAGGTTGGAAGGGCCTTTAAATTTTAGTCTCATTGAACCAGAACACAAGCTACCCAGGGTTCCACTGTCGGATCAAAGTTCATGAGAATCGTCCAAAGCTCTGTCGAAATTCAACACTTCGTTTATGTAATCTCCACCTTCCTCTACGGTTGAACGTCACCTTGGTGCAAAAAAAAGGATGCTCTGCAGACAGGGGAATAACTGGTAACTCATAACCGTGATAACCTACCCCTTTGGCCTACAGAAAATGTCTTCCTAGGAGCTATGAATCCTGCCCATTCTCATTTGGAATCGCGATGTTTGCTGGGGTACGTGCACTTACGTAATAAACTAAAACGTCAAGACTTAAATAACGTTTCTCCAATACTTCGATGGGGCTTGCTTTGGGCAAAATGGTTGCTCTTGCCCAAACAGGGGAAAACGAGGGTACTCCGGCCCCGATGAAGAGACGCGGGTAAAAGAAAAAACAAAAAGTATTCAAGTCGATAGAAGGAGAAACACGAGGAACAGAAATGTACCGAGTAACTGAAATGGACATTCAGCACCACGAAGAAGTGACGAGTATCAAGTTAAATATATCAGCAAACGTTAACATTGCCTAACCTTGCCCTTGGGACCGGAAATCCTAATATGCTCAGCCACCAAGAAACTAGATTTTCCCGTTGGGGACACATTCTCTATATTCCCTGTATCGGTTTCAAGGTGAATAACTACATTTATATGAAAAGGAAATTATGAATATTTCAGAGCGACAATGCTGGTCTAAAACCGTTTAAAGCTTCGTTAACTTTACTATTAACAAATATATATTTTCCGTCGTGTGGGAAAACAATACATAACAAATTCAAAAAAGTTTTAAAATGGTGAAAAACAAATGAATAAAATAAAGTACCTTGCATCCTGCGAGCAATTTTCAATCTGAATATTTAAATTACAACGTGCCAGAAATTGGCATTTATAAAATCAATTGCGCATTGACATACACCTTCCAAAATGCGAACAGGGCAGAGAATTGACTTGGGTTTCCCGACGGTGCTCTGGATTTTGTATACACAGTTAAAATTTATAGGACATGCACTCAGCTTAAGATATACTTTTCTACACAAAACGAGAAGATTTGAAAAATTGGCAGCATGTACCCTTCCGTTTCGGTAGTTAACAATACGAAACGTGCTTCTTACAAAGAAAGAAACATGAGCATATAATTGTATAAAGCTTTAAAGACTACAGTTAATTCTTAACGCATTAATAGACATTGGTATATTTCTCGTAAAACGTTGTACAATTCATATTTACAACAAGAAACGGATAATCCATCTCTAATAATCAAACTCTATCAATCCTAACAAAGCAGCTGACGGAAAATTATCTGCCAAACGTAAAGGTAATAAATCGCGGTCTGGGCGGATAGAACTAACCTACAACATGAAAATACATCTACTACAATTTGGTATAAAAAGAGGAAACCTTTACTTGTTGGCCGTATATTTCTGCCCGGTTATAATTGTATAGCATTTGCCCATCGTGACATGGAGTAATAAAATTAGAAGTTGCATTACGACTACACTCCATTATACGCATTCACCAGAAAAGGAGAAAGCAACGGTGTGCGATAGCAGATATTCTGTCAATTCAAACAACGTTGCAGACTATCGTAGTCTGAGATCAGATACACTCTATTACGTATATGTGGGAAATCGAAACTAGATGAGGACTCCAAATCAAGACTAACATAACGTCTTTACATCAATATCCAAAATGAAAATAGTAAAATGTTGTTTTCAGTATTGGACCATAAAAAGATGGTAAGTTATACACAAGATTCATTTTGTCTCCTATAATCAAGTTTGTGGAGTATTGGGTCACCGCTCGTAACCTCCGAAATACCAAGCCAATACTTGGGACAAGGATTTTCATTCCGTCTGGCAGTAATTGACCTCATTGATGACTAAGACACAAGAAACTCGAGATAGCAAACCTACTGGTGTACGGCAGAGATGAAAGGGTTCTACATGGAATGGGATGACTCCAAAGATATCATAATGTTTAAAGACAAACTTGAAGGCATAAAGTTCAAAAAGGGATTACCAATCAACAAAGACCTATGAATGCGTGATCTATATAATATAGATAAAATTATGCAACTTTGAGACGTTCAATATATCGCCATTATCAACAAACTGGAGAAGCGACTACTTAATTCATGACTTGTACAAGGGAAATAACAATCACACTCTTAGTTATCGTTCTACAAATGGAGCGCATAATGCAATTACAAAAATATTCCTGTACATGTTACCGGCCCTCGATATACCATAACTCTATTAACGTATCCATGAATACCCGTCTGATGATAAATAAGTTAATATGCACCTAAAACCGATCGCTTGCAACATAACGCTGTTACGAGAACATCATACAGAGTAATAACGAGGGGCTTATTAGGGACCCTACTCCTCTGGCAAGCTCTATGTACACAAAAGAGCCATGTATCCATACACATCGATTGATTTATCATCCACAATAACAACTAACCCACCAACTCCAACTCTTGCCCCTAAGAGTAAAATTAAACAATTTGAATATTGACAAGCAATCTCGAATGCACTATTTTAAACGTCGGCTTCGTATAATTCATTGGCAGTTGTCTTTCGCACAAATGATTGACTTAAAGAGCTGCTATATGAAACTTAAGATGTTAACATCAATTCGAATACACCGACAAACCGAAGACACATAGGCATTTGTAGTATGCTCGACCTAGAGCCCAGGTTTCCTAAAGCTCCATGAGCATCATCGATGCTTTCTGAACTTGACAGTTGATAATAACTGCATGTCACATGAAAATACCTGTTGCGCACGGCCTGCTATAATACTAAGATCACCACTGTAAGAATTCTACTTTCAATGATAGCACAACAAAACAAAGACATGAGACAAACCCACAGTGTTCCCATTTTTGATGAAACAATGACGCAGGTGAGACTAGATGACCGATCAAACGATACAGTCCCGTGCAAAACGAAATATCAGACCCCTCTTTGTCTCCATAGTTTCTCAACCACTGTGCCCTAGTTATACTAATCTCGACATTTCAAAAAAAATTATGATACATTAATCTGATTCTGCACAGATGGCATAGTATTTCAAAATGCTAACATGTGATATTTAACAATATTTGAACTAGCGATTCCTTTCATGTAACAAAATAGTGACGACTCGACTCCTATCTAATGTGTCAAGCCATGGAAAACGTATGTATGCTAAATAAAATCACAAAAAACTGGGAAAATACGCTACACTGGTTTCAAGGGGCACTTGTGACGCTAATGTGAGACTCTACTCTTTGGATAAGCTTGAATCACAGTTAAACATTTGCCAAACTTTCGCATAGGCATCCACGCACATTGTCATCCGAGATAACAGCGCTTTCCATTCTCCTGTTCCACAACATTGGATGTCACAACATAAAAAAACATCATCACAACTGCTTTACACTTAAGCGAGGACACTAGTACCTCCTTACAAGATACGAGTCCTTTCTGTTTACACATGGTAAACAGTAAACATCGGTCCTAGTCAATTATAGACGTAAGAAAATTTTCCCTCAGTAAGTGAACTCTGTCCTATTATCCACTTTGTCTTACTAAACACTTTCGCGCGTCATACAATTGGTTGACATCCACCATAAACATACACCTATTCAATAACGGTATGACATCGTTAACATCATATGTAACTGGACGTGGGGTCACCAACCTGTTAGTTACTACATCATTAATGATTATGATACCCACCAATTCCACCACAATCAATATCTACAACATCCAGTTACCAACAAAACAAAGTCTCCATAAAAAGCGCTGGGGTTGTAATCGTTTGTAAGATTTTTGAGCGGACTTTTATTTGACTGAGCTCATGTGCCTCAAAAGGCATGGGTGAAATGTCACATCCGTTTGCTATGGTCCATCGAATCAGTTTATAAAAAGGATAAACATATCTCAGTTGCTGCTTACTGCTGCATCGTTTATAAATTAATGCCTTAACATCAACTAACCAATTACACGTTAAAATAGTCAAGATATCCCTATATGTGGACAGTTTACACGTAAGACATATGATAAGGGGGAAGGAGGTACATGTGTCTAAAATGTGATGGATTTACATTCGTGATGTCACAAACGAATCTTGGGCCAAAGTACAACATCTGTTGATAATGTGACTCTTAGACTACAATCAATATTAATGCCAATGTGGTGGATCTGGAAAATATTATGTGTGAGAGGTAAACGAGGTTTCATACCAAGGTATATACGCTGTTCTAAAGGTATAAAACTCTAAAACTGTAATAAGCCCACCAAATTCAGGACTCCCTACATAGATGTATAGTACATGGGTCTTAAAAATAAATGTGAACATTCCGAAAGTTGAAATAGTCAAGTCATATCAATCATCATAATTTGGTCGTGTGTCCAAAATTCCATTGAGTAAATAGGTCAACATGAAAAGGATAAGTCATATATCTATAAAGACCTATTGTTGGATACTGTCAACTTGAATTCCTGACAGTTGTAAGGGCTGAGGAAAATAGGCCTCTCTACATGAATAGGGTTAAGTGGTACGAAATACGGCTTTCATTCTATATTTTTACATTTGGGCGCGGCAAGGGTCAATTCAAATAGTTGAAATCTGATTGGTGGCAAAAAGTGGATTGGCTAAAACTGTCGTCTTCACTTTAATCTAATCTATCGGTACACTTTCATGTCAACAGAAAAGGTTGGTCAGCAACAAACGGTACAAAAAACACTTTTGTATCATAATAAAGCTGTCCTTCGTTAGGACCAACATTACTTTTAAAAGAACAGTCCCGGTTAATGGGTTACCTAAACAGAACGCACTATGACAGGCAAACCCACGCTATGTTCTGTCACTATTCACACACAATCATTGGCTGATGAAGTCATCGCCTTTCGATCAATGTCCAGCAATGGCTTATAATAACCGGTCAGAACCTGTGTGTTGAAGTCTTACCAAGCTACCCTGGCACACCACTTAATACAGAAATTATGTAGTTAATTGAAACTTGAGCGCTAAGTTTAAACTTTACTTACTAACTAAAATCTGGGCCACCTTCCTCTTAAAGTAATGCACTTTAAGTGAGTAGTCGCATGTTTGTGGGGAACGAGGAAAATATTCTTCAGAAAAGACTAGACTTGTTGCGATACTACAGCTACTATGATGACCCCTCCCTCCGTAAGTTTATCCCTTGCTGTATATACAATGGGATCACCACCACGTAGAGCATGAATCTTATTCACAAGTGTATTAAGAATATTCAAATGCCATGCATAAAAACTGCGGTAAATTTCATTACAAAAACACTTGCAAGACAGGCAGCCATCTCGCTTTTGAGTTACAAAATAAACTACTCCAAAACTGTCCTAGTACGCATAAGCCATCGTAACTAACCATCAGCCTTGTAATTTCAAGACAAGTTACTTGGACGCTGCTCTCTTACTTCTTTTCGTGCGAGTTGACATCTGCCTCAAAATCACGTCCCAGGGTCAACTAGTGCACTGTTCGTGAAGACTATTTGACTCCATCATCGGTCCTTAAATAAGAAGGGCCTGACATCCCAAATCTGCAAAACAAGGGTGTTCATATTCAATGGAGGGATTAAAACTTTGGTAATGATCGCTAAAATTGCAAAAGTTAGAAATATAATCATACCAAAAGGTGAGATACCACTACCTGCCGTATATTCATTACAGGTACAAAACGCATACCCAGTGTTTCGAATAGTTAATGATGCAGACTCTCTTCTGTCTCTGCGTTCATGCCATTCCATGGTCTATCTTATATTTGATGACAATCGTGACCATCTCCTTGACGAATAAAAAATACGTAGTATCCTATGCACATTTCAGCATCATCACTGCTTCAACTAATAATAAATGGAACATGCTATTACGCAACTCCAGCACTTCTACCTGGGTTTTGGCAACTGTGTTGATGATAGTTTTAACCTACCAATTACGAGAAAGAGGCGGAGCTGCTCGCTGATTCCCCCCCTAACTTTTCAGTCAGATGATTTTTCCTGACTATTCACGCCACTAGATTACGCTTTAAAAAAGGGGGTTCACAAATAAAAATGGATCTCTGTGGAATAATGCACAACCGCTGGTCATAGTGTCCCTGGACGACAACTGAATAATCAATGAGATAAAAACCGTCAGAAGCTGTAAAATTATTGGCATTAGATCAGATATCTGAATTCCTAGACTTTCCAACAATAGAAACGTTCCCTGACTTTTGCCAAATCTGATCAGTTTTTCAGGTCTTGCAGGTCCTGTACGAATCCTATAGTTTTAAGGCAATTTCATGCATTTCCAAGAATGAAATTAAAGTCGATTACAGAATTTTACAGCTCCGAAAGAAATATACCTACCTGGTGACAAGTAATCATTACGCCAGCTTTACTTTTATTTCAATGCAAAATCATGTGTTAATTTTACACATTGATCATCTAAATATCACTTTAGACATGGCTGGATCTGAACCCACTTTTTCCCACGCGCACCTGTCAGGGAGATCACTACTCCTTCCATGAATCCACAACAAATCATTGCTTCCACAGAAGAAATAGTCAGTCTTCCTCATTTTAAAACACCTAACATTACTACCTTCGGATGTCACATGATTTACGAAAGCCGTTAGATCATTAGCTTAAGAAACTTGTTGGCAATAATCAACCACAATAAGACTTCTGCGATTGGCCAAGATTGCACGAACCACAAAGTTCATAACGGATGGCTACAGGAAGAAGACTATGAAAAAGGGTCAGCGTGTTTTGCTCTAAAAAAATTTTGGAAAAACATAGACAAAATCGGAAAGGAAATTTAACCGCTTCTTTTCTCAGCTTTCATTTGATATAAAGTTTATTATTTTCCAACCTGTCTTTTATAAGATATCGGCTTCGCCAGCGGGGGTAGTAGATAAGTTTTAACATTGTCGGCAGCTACAGAAAGAAGGCTATAAAAAGGGGTCAACGTATTCTGCTTTAACATTTTCTGGGGAAAAGATACAGAAAATCGGAATAATACATTTAATAGCTCATTTTCTCATGTCTCCCGGGTAAAATTTGCAAAAGGCGCGTATAAATTTAGGGCGCGTACAAATTTAAAGCACGTGGGCGCGTAAGGCGCGCCATTTAGCACACTAGCAATCCACAAACGATGCCCTAACAATGCACAAACCAGAGTCAAACTGACTAGCATACTTACCTTAACCACGTTATCTGTTCCACACGTCAACACTCTGCCCTTTGTAAGGTCGAGTGACAAATGATTGACAGAATGCCTCGTGTCGTGGAAAACAGCCAATGATTTTTGTCTAAGTGATAAAGAGTATCGATGTAATAAAAAAGCTCATGCTAGGGGACCAGAAGAAGGAACGTGCCGTTTCAGGGAAAGCGATACTACAAAATAAAAAGAATAGCACTGGATGTAAAGGACTGGAGGCGACTCACATGTTAAGCACCTGCTTATGGGCAGACCATTTAGAAGAACATTACAAAGAAGAAAGGTACATACAAATCGACTAGATTTTAGGTTTCGGAAATCACTATCTTGCCCATACCAATTCTTCAGAATAGCTTACCGGTCCGTTTTCAGTCTTGTCATAGAACGTATTCAAAAGCCTGAGGTAAGAATATCGGCATGTTTGAGTTTGAAAGAAACGGTGTTGCCGAGGGCAAGACGGGGAGTTAGGTAATCAGGTTGGGGCATATATCGTCGACACAATCGTACGTGCAGAAAGGATGGCTAATGAGAAAGCAACGGTCGGAATCAAGAAAGAATGAGGAGAAGTTTCAGAGAAGGAAATAGGGCAAGCGTGAAGGGGAGGGGCCACCTAACACGAAAAAGAAGTGGTATAGTATACCAAAACTAGCGAACTGCGGGCGAGCAGGTTTAAACCCAATGGTGAAGGGTGAATACGGAAATGTTTTCAGGGAATTTTGTTAGAAGATTTCTGAAAGTTCCTTACTTTGAACGAAAACCCATATTAATAGTAACACTTTAAACTCATATCACATTGTATACTAGCAATACGTAAGAAAAACAGGCCATTCCCTGCCCATATTCCGTTCTTGCTATATCGCTGAGTGATGAGTAGTATACTACACTGAGTGGTACTTTAACGAACAACGATGCAAAAGCTCGTACTTACTCGTCTTCATTTGTCGACGCGAAACATTCTTCGCATACTCGCACTTCAAATTCAAACCCCAAAAGTGGAAGACGAGATGACATATTGCTGCATTTATTACAGACTGCTCTGCCACATTTCCTACAATGATGCTGAAAGTGGAGTAAAAAGAAACTGCATTATAATGGGACATGGCCAGAGATCCATCATGGTGGACATGATGAACTTTGTGCATTTCGCTAACAACAAATTTTGCTAACAACAATCAATAAACAAAACAAGTACTATACCAAGCATTACATTCAATAGCTGACCTTTCAAATGCTGACCGGTAAAACTGTACTCCACTATTACAATGCTATGCACATAGTGACTCATCAAAAAAGCAGCCAGTCTTTGACCCCCTTTCTCCCTGGACACAAATATAAGCGCTTTTCATACATTCTTCCATTCTTCCATGAATGAATTTCGATTAGGTCCACAGTACATATCTGCCTAAATGAACGGAAGACTACCACTTATGGGAGCTTCATCTCCTTATCGACAACAAAGAATGCTACTTTTAACTTTCGGAGCGTTTACTTGCCTTACATGAAAAAGTGCACATGTTGTGGCTAACTCAGATTTTGTCTTAAGATGTACGTAAGTTGTTTGTTTGCTGGGAAAGATGTCGGTGCATACAAAGAAGCATTCACAATGATTACAGGCGCGAAAACAAATAAAGTTTTGTAGGTTTGATCTTTTGAAAAATTGTGTACGTACGTATAACATCGTACCTCTCTCCCCTTTCCACATGTTAACGTACACTTTTTACAGACCCATGCCCACCCCCTTTGTGCGTTGACACTGTGTGAGTGCCCAAGTAGCCAATACGGTTTCGATCCATGACTCTTGAGGAAAGACTCCGATGTCTCTGTCGGGTGTATCTTTTCGCCGCAAGAATGTAAAAAGAAACGCGAACAAGTACATTCTACCAAAAATAACCACAAAAAATAAAATGTTGCCACTATAAGTATAATATTGTTTACCTGCCTAACTCCGACTAGCTTTTGTTCCCAGATTTTAGAGATGTTCCAAAAGAATGGCACACCACACTTCTCGCATATGTCACTCTGTGACCATGTAGGCGTCTAAATGATAAAAAAGTTATAAAAAGGAGCTAGTAAAAGAGTTGTTTTGCACTTTTTTAATAACCAGTTTTTCGACAAGACTAAAAGACTATAATCAATGTCTTAATGATCTGATCAAATTCCATGTATCATAAATATCAGTCGTACAGAATTCCATCAAATGAAAATCCTTCCCTTCGCTTATGGCTGCTTATTTACAAACATAATGTTGACAAGATACTACAGTAGTAGAAAAACATGCAAAATCTCAAATATAAGCCCTCAAAAATATAACCTCTCCCCCGTCCATAAGCTCCGGGGTCATAATCATGTCAGAAATAATGTCTTAAAGCGGAAGATTTTCTTTGGTCATCAGCTGTTGTTTTGTTCAGTTTCTCTTATCCATTTTATAAAAGAAAAGAGATCTTAAGCTTACAGGGGCAGTCACAGTCATAACGCTATCCACTAAAATTTTATCAAGTTAGTTATTGGCACAAACTCCACTCTGAATATAGGCCACAATGTATATAAGCCACTGCCAGCTGAAGCCCATCTAAAAGTGCTTAATAATGATTATGGGTTTAGGTCAAATAGTCGGGATCTTACAATACGTCACCACTGGCAATCGAACCCATGCTCCCCACATTGACTAGGTGTGCTCTAACAAGTGCTTAAACTCTGTTGAAAAAATACTTTATTTCCATAGTCACGACATTGATTCCAAATCCTCCACTAGCAGCCATCAACGTTTATCTCTACGCACGTCTTGAAAACAATATAATTCACTTCAAATACTCTCGTCTCGATAACAATAACCATTTACTTACAATAAGGACCCTATTTGAGGAGGAGGAGGGGGAGGGGGAGGAGGGAAAAGCTATCATAGAATTCGGCTAGCCCTTCGGCAGCTAAAAGAACATGCTGAGGCTATTTGGTTCTTTCAGGCTAGAAAGGTCCTCGTTTTCACCTCGTTTGATTGGGAGGTTACATACAAAAGGTTGGGTTGATTTCCTCACAGTCAGTTCCTCCGGTTCTTTAGAGAAAGCCAGTGAGTCTTATGCTGATTCGCATAAGTGTGTGGGCTTTGATTTCGGATATTCTGAGTACAAAACTCCACATTGTTTTAAAAAGTTACCACGTTCGTCAACAGTAATTGAGAAGTCAACTGTCTCAGCTACGGTCGCTGGTTATCTGAAATTTCGGATGACGTACTTTTGGGAGGCTGCGGCCAGATCGAGGTCGAAATCGCTAACCTGAAAGAACCGTATTTTGAAGAAGCTGCATAAACGAGGAGACAAAAACGTCAGAAATTTAAACAAACTATTGAAAAGACTGTAATTGAAAATTACAAAGTGCAATGTCGAATGACAACTTAACGCGTGTTTAGTTCCTTTCCCGCTTGCAGTTTAACTAGCGCAGGAATATATCACAAGGAACAGAAAGCTCGCACAAATATTACCGTAACGGGAGCTTACTTCAAAAAGACAGATTCTTTTGCGGAGACTAATTGGTTGAAGCAACAATTGATAACCCTATCCCCTGAGCTTTACAATGGCCCTATATTCCGCAAGACGGCCTACACATTAATTATAAACGTGCATCTTAAATCACCGAGCTCTTGACTCTTCAAAAAAAACGTTTCTGCATAGCCTCACTCGTCTTTTCAAGTCAGAATAGACATAGATCACAATCAAAGCACTAAGGGTAAACAATAACAATAAAGTAATCGAGAAAAAGTCGACGCTGCATACCTCAAGCCTTTTCGTCGCCATGTCCCAGATTACAAGAATTTGGTCATCTCCAACTGAAAACAACTTCTTTGCGTGGTTTGCATAAGCTATGCCTCTGATTTTATTCCTGCATGAAAAGAAACCAACCTCAGTTTATTGCATCCTGACATTATTCAAGTCGGCTCGTTCGCAGCCAACCGAATAAAGATGAAGTTAGTATCAATTTTCCAAAGTACAGTAACAGTGCGGTGAAAGAGCAATGTGTTGGAATATAAAGGGATTAAATACAATACCAATTAGTCAACAAAAGACAGAAGCTACTGCTTCAGTACTAAGTACACCATCAACTACCCAAGATTGACAAAGCACATGTTGAAGCAGTGCACTAACAGTCACAAAAATTAGCATGAACCGGTTGCAATGTTGTTACGGAGATAAGGGGAGATAAGTCATTCATTGCCTAAGGGCTGTCTTTAGCAATAACAGCCGCCTGCAGCTCCTGCAAGTAGCTTTTCATTCTCTGCGATGAGAAAGGTAGCGAATTTATGTTGTTTCACTAGGAAAGTAGGAAATTTGGAGAAGTAAGTCGCCAAAGTCTGCAAAGCTGCCGTGGCTCTTGACCGCAGCAAAAGGCATCACTGAAACTGCTGTCGGACGAGCACTGCAGAACGTTAAAGATATTCAATGTCGTGCATTATTATCCTGCAGTACACTTCACGGCCTGTGTTTACGTAACAGGTCAATTCTCCTTACAATAAACAAAACAAACTCATATTTAGATCGCCTGTAAACTTGCTCTACCTGCCTGTAAAATTGAGTCTAGTGTCTACTTCTATAAGTTACTTACGTATGCCCCTGCAGCTCTAAGGCTGTGCCTTGCTGTCCTCCAATATCCCAAATAATAATAGATTGATCAAAACTGCCTGAAAAGAGCCATCGTTGCTCAGGGTCCCATGTAAGACATTGGATGCTTCCTGGTGTTTGAAAAACAAACAAAATTCAATTTTAGTTTTGATGTCTAATATTTTCTGCTTTTTAGTTGTAATATTTCTCCCATAATTTGTTCAGATGCCCTATTGATCAACAATCTTGCTAATATCATGTTCAGTACAGAATGTCAGAAAAGTCTGCTTCATGAAAACAAAGGCTGCCGAGGTCGTCAAAACCTACGTCCCGATTCCCAAATGAGTAGACTTTAAAAAACTCGAGAGAAGGTACATTGAAACAAAACTTTTGTAATAATATTTCTCTGTCTTCCCCACTAGAGCCCATGTTTATGCTTCATCGTCAGTGTGTAGTCGTCAACTAATCGAATGGTAGGTTTTGTAAAGGATCAAAAGACATATCTGCACTATCTTTCAATGGTTCGGGGAAATTAACGGTAAATTAAAATAATCTAATACTCCAGAATTCTACTACACAAGCAAACGTGAATGTACTACCACTCTAGACTACTCCATTTTTGGAAGGAGATAACATCTCTTCTGCTGAAACCAGGAACCAGGAATCTTCCATCTTTACCAGAATCTTGACAAAGATTCGAATTACTTAGGGTCTTGCCAATCTTCATTACAGTTTACTACGCATAAATGAAGATTAACGAGAGAGGGGACATGGTCCTACTTAAAGAAAGTACCCCCTATTAGGCGTAAGCCATCATGGCCAAAATGCAGCCACTTCCCACCTGATGGATCCTCCAAATACAGAGTACGTAGTATAACGACGGCCACATTACAGAGAATTGCGAAGGTTTTTCTCTGTCATCAACATATGTTGCGGCTTATTAATCAACACTTTTTCTTTACGGTACCAGCCAAGGCAGAAATATTACTACATTTTGCATTCAAAATCATGTATAAAAAGACTTGAGGATCCTTGTATATGGGATGGTTTTACATTCGGCCACAACATAACTGTTTAACCTGTTTTTTCGTCCAGGCTATGTTTTTTCGAACCCGAGGAAGACACCTCAAAATCAATTCCATTTCATATCTTTTTCTTCTCCAAAATCCCTTTTCTTGTTGTGCTTTTGCATACTAACTCATCTTTGACCATTGGAAACTTTTTCATCGTTGCAACTATCAATCAATCAATTTTCGACATCTTTCAAATATGGAAGTTCAATTTCTAATATTCACGAATCTGAACCCCAAAAGGGAAGAAATTTTAGTTAATGGAATACATAAACCAGGTCCCACTGCGGCCGAATTTCACTCATGCAAAGAAACTGGGTAAAATTTAAGTAGAAAACGCTCGGGGAACGAGAAGACCTCTGACTTGGCGTGAGATCCACTAGTGTACGAATCCTTATCACCCCTGAGTTTTTTCTTCCAACAAAATGTTTGACTAATGCCCATGTTCATGGGACTTGTTACTGCAGCATGGAACACTTTAAGACCGGGTGCCCATCCTGACGTCACCAAGGGTCCTTTCTGGGGATCGAACTTACAGGGTTCACAAGGAAAACAGAGGTGTACATACATTTTTATCATGTAAATATATTTATATATTTAATGTGACTATCCTGTATAAAGATTCGTGAATAATAATAACCCTAATCCTCTTGAATGAAAGGCCAATAACTTATCCACTAGGCGATTCCATTTATGTAAAGTATACTGTGTTTCATATTTATATTGTTTGACCTTAAAGCTTTTGACCAATGTCGGCAGCAAATTCTCTATTTAAGTTACTCTCTGTAATCGGAATACACATTTATAAGAGTAATAAAACTAGTGTCTACTACTTTCATTCTATGAGGTAACGACATTCATCCACAGGTATTCGACGCACGTTCAGAATTCAAGCAAGAGTAAAAGAGCAAAATAGTGTTGGCGCTTTATTGGAGGAAATGCAAAGTGTTCTTGGGCTACAAATTTATGCATGAGTGTAGGAACTGGGTAGGGGATTGAAAACTGTCTGTATTTCCATAACGATGTAAGAAAAGGTAAACATGAGAAGAACCAACGTGGACAATTTTGTAATTCCAACGATAGTTCACGCTATGTGCAATTTCTCACAACATTTACACACCTATAACATTTTCAATCAAGACATTTTCGTTCACAATAGACATAAGTTACGAAAGTAGACAGTAGACGAAACAGCCTTTCAGAATACACCGTACAATCACCTCCAGTTCGGAAATCCTTTCAAAAACCATCAGTTAGCGTACGCTCTCCTTTCCCTCTATTTCTATGCTCTATTTCTCCATTCATTACTGCTCCAACTTTGCGTGTAACTGTAACGTACATTACTTTGTGCGTCTTTTGAACTCTTATCCATTTTCAAAATGGCACAACATCACAAACACTCCACTATCTTCTCCTTGTGAAAGGCATGGTAATCGCTGTTATTGCTTGATTGTCACCACTTACACCCTTCTCGTCGTCATCGCCACCGCTATCACCATCGACACCACCATCAATTAGCTTCCACAAGTCATAGCTCTCTCTAATATCTAGCTTACTCCCCTTTTCAGTGCGGCGCAGACTCAATATGTAAATTTGTAAACTCAATATTTCTACTAAAGATAAAATCAAATTTTACCACCTTTTTGTCCTATCGAAGACATCAAATTACTTCTAGGCATCTGATAATTCTGTTACACCCTTGGCTACATGTTAACAAGTCCAAAACATCACAATCGCACGTCGTGTTTTGACCTTAAAAAACCGATTCTGTCCATGCAAAACACATTGTATCATAAATGCAATGTAAGAGTAACATTGAGCCGGTAGAAAATTGTTCATCACGACCTTTCCGCTTGTCAAGTCATCAAAATGTCTTCAGATTATCCCAGGTGAAGGGAAAACAATTATCTTAACACGGATAGGGCATTCAAGACTGGCCTAAAATCATCTTAACATCTTTTTCAAATTGACCCGAGTACTGCATATCATCCAATATTTGTCTGACCATCCAAAATTTTAATGAAACCATTCCATATTCCTTTGACGACATCATGGCATACGACAAGAAATCCATTTATCGTTCTACGCTGAACTGAACCGTACAAGGGCGAATAGGAATAATTGAATCTTCCTATACGCGCAAAACGCCTGTAGACAAGCGGACTGTGGAAGGTTTGACAAAACAGAAAAGCTCTGTGTTTCTGAATACCGTAGAAAATCGATTCAGCTTCGACTGACCCTGCTTATACCTTGGTACAGAACATACTATGGACAGTATCCGAATTCTGTACATGAAATTACATTAGAAATCATAACATTTATGCACCTACTGCCACGACCGAAAACTTAAAACAAAGGAAAACGGGACATCCCTACTGACCTCGCAAATAATCAGGCCAGGTCCATGGCTTGTACACTGAAGCTGTGAATGAGAGAGTGAATGCGTGACGTAGTACACACCAATGGCCTAGAACGAATTCTTATATATAGATAACTAATGAAAGAGCAAGTGCAGCCGTTACGATTCAAGGTAAGTGCAAGTGCAGGTGTATTTGCAGGGATAACGGCTTAATACAGGTGCCAGTGCGGGCGTTAGTGCGGGTGCTCGTGCAGGTGCCAAAGCGAGTGCCAGTGCAGATGCCAGTGTGGATGCCAGTGCGAGCATTGCACAAACGCGAACCTAAGTAGCAGGGTCCATATGCGCGAGATTGCGAGAGCAAGTATTTGTAAAGATGGGGCATGTTAAGCAATTCTCGCTGTTTTATCAAGTAATACCAATTCTAAAAACAAACGCCTAATTAATTAAAACTTTACCTAATTAAAAAAAGCGGGGTAGTTCAACATGGTAAATAAAACAATTTTGAAAAAAGACGGCAGTAGCTTTGCTTACTGTATACGTTTTAAACCTGGTACAATACAGCTGTCTGTGTCATCCCGTTTCGCAAGAGATTTCTATAAATTTTTGTCTAGGAAATATACCCCAACACAAGTTAATTGTGAGGATGTGAATATCATAGGGGAGAGATTGCTACCAAATAGCTTTGGCAGCTCCGATACACAAGGTCTTCTATTTACGTGCTACATACGTCAGTAATTCGAAAAGGAAAGTCATTTGTAGACCTAAAATAGGTATTAAAAAAGTAAACGACATTGATTCAAAATTGACAAACTTTGCAAAGAAATCACATAACATTTAATGTGAAGTATATCATCACCCGTGCCACATATAAGGACTCAGTGCGACCCTGTTTACATGTTTCTGTATGGGTAACATGCTAGACAATATGAAGGTAAAAGTGATAAAACGTGGATCTGTCAACTCCCTCATAATTTTAAAAAGTGAGTGCACAATATACAATCTCTCTGGAAACCATTGACACCGTAGGCTATCACCAACGAAATGACATGCATTTTGATACTAATGAGTAGCAGGTATCAGACACTCACATTAGCGTCAGATGGAGCCTGTCCCATACAATAGAATATAATACTATTAAGAGTCGCATTTAATTAACTACTACATTTCTATTCGATTGGCGACACTACGTTTTGCAACCATTCTTGGGGTACAGTACACTAGTTAGATACGACCCACAAAGTTTACCAAAATGCTCTTTATAGCTGTCATGTAGAGTATGTATGTCAAATAAATCCGAGTTTGTAGACATGGGAACAAGCTGAATTAACTGAAGGCATACATGAAACCCTTCTCGAAGCTAAAGTGTTCTTTTCTAATGGCACACCCGTGCGCTGCACCACAATCATTGGCACTCCTCAAACTGTGTCTAGCAAAACATGTAACAGGACGACTTTGTCGGCTTCTCTTCAACATATGTTGATAAAAAGGGCTCTTTTAAAGGACACACATGAGCTACAGACAAGTATGTACAGATTGGAATGAGTGAAGTACTCCATTTCCAGTATTAAAAGACCGAATCAACAACTTTAATACCGAGGCCGAGGTAGTTCAATGATCAAGCAGGCTAAGGCAAATGGAAGCAAGTTTGGGTTTATTTATTACGTTGTAAGTAAAAACACACACATTTTTAAAAATAATTCTGTCAAAAGGATCGCATGGCGAACAAAGGTTTATTTAACATTTGTGAAGTGGTTCTTTAACATTTCAAGAAGTGGTTTGAACTCACAAAAATGAAAGGGAAAGACAGAAAGATCCCACAGCTACTAAGTTGTACTTTGAATAAACATTGATGGGTTACACTTGCAACTGTCACCGGCGGCGCAAAATGGTTGAGAAGAAAAGTTACCGTATGACGTTGCAGTAATCTCTTTTTCTGAGTTATAAAATCAAAATCGTTTCGAAACTGGTGTTGTATCATACATTCTGTACAACAGCATTCAGATTGTCCTTTGATGTGCCCTGCGGGTGTGCCCGAAGATACCAAAAATCTAAGGTTAGCCAAACATTTGATCGTCCGTAAATCCCTGCGATGCTAACGTAATATGAAAATCAGTGTTGATCTATGTTCTTTAACGGGATGCTGTTATTACAAGAGTGTTTATACAAGTGATCCATAACTCAATTTTCCCCACAAGCATTCTACCTGCATATATGCAACAATGTCTTTATTGACCAGTTCAAAACTGGGTCGTTTGTTGCATTCTGTTGGCTGTTCTTAATCTGATACGATCATCGATCGCTTCCGTTATCTCACTATCCACAAAACTATCGTTCTTTTCTTTGATTTTAAACATGTTTGGTTCAATTCATAGGGTTTGAAGGTACCCCATGGGGTATTCGAGTACGATGTGATCACGGGCTGGTGTTCCACATTGCCATAAACGAGGAGTAGAGCAACCAACATTATATGAAACTGAATATTCTCATCATCTCAGTCTTCCATCCGGCAGAGTTATTTACCACTAAATGTTCAACATTACCCTGTGGATTTTACAAAATGATTGTTGGGTTGATCGAGCCCGAAGCGGGACAATTGCACTAGTCGTTTCTATAAGACACTCAGTGAAAACTTGGTAAACGCAAAAATCCTTGGATATCACCCACTATAGTCGTAAAACTCAGAGCGAATCCTGCGTTCTGTTGCTCGATTTTAGTCTGTTGTTTTAGAAGGGTGGGGAAATCTAGAGCGTCTCGTAGTAACTATCACACCACCTGCATTGTTACCTTAGTGTCTCCCTGTAATTGATCAAGATACCACCTTATCTCTACGACTATCAAGAGCGGCAATTATCTGAAATGCCACATTGTGTCCCGGTACAAACCGCAAGCCAGTTCCCCAACGGCAGTTTGGTTAGAACACTCCCCCTTTAACCGGTCTATTTAACTACCAACGAGAAGCGACGGATTCTCTGCGACGCCTTCACGATAAAATGTCCAGGAACCTTTACCATATCCAGACCGGCCTATTTTGAGATTCCCAGACTGGCGAGGGGGAGATAGTAGGTTCGCAGCTACTTCTTTCCTAATAAATCTGGTAATTTTTGTTATTGAGTAAAGTAGGTCGATTCATCTTTTGGCTAAAACAGAAAGAAATTTTTTTTGAAACTCGAGGTTATGACTTCACACAAGATAGGAAAGTTGACAAGTACCTAAACATCGTTCCAAAGTGCATTGTTGGAATAGCGTTTTCTAGCAATACATCAATTCACGATAGGTTGTTAGGTCTTAGGGCAACAACTGTATAATTGTATGAAAAGAATTACATGCGTTTTACCTGTTTTACACCAAAGAGGAAGGCTCATTTAAGTGTTTTTATCCGTATACCCCTCGTGTACTCTGTAGAAGACTCTTCGTAGGGAGTATAGTGACTTCATCTTCAGCAAATTTTAAATAAAACTATTTTTTAAACTACTGCTGAAATGATTGGGTGAGTCCTTTATGATGCATCAGGGAAAATATAGAGCCACGGACCAACTAGCTACTCCCCCTCTCCCACCCCCACCCCTTTTGGATGGGGTTGTGGTTGATTTCAACGGTGCGATTTGTAGGGCCGATTTAGGCCCGATGTAGCAACTTGACAAACCCAAGATTATTAGTACTTTGGCTTCACAACACGATTTAGGAACACATAGCACGTGCCTTGGATTTCATCTCATTCACAACAGTTTGTTGTTTTTTTCTAAGTAAATTGGAGACCCTAACTTCGTGAAACAAAATAAACAGTGACCTACAGCCTTTACTGAGACGGAATACGCCTACATTATAGACTCGTCTGAGAAAAGGAATCACATAGTCATTACACAGCTGTTTTGTTTGTCATGTAAACGGTCAATAATGAGCGAAAATGGCATTGCAAACTCCTGAAATTATCCTTCGAAAAGGGAAACACATGTACACGTCCGAAAAAAGCTGCCCCAAAATTTACCAAAGCGGTTATGATAAAATAAGGATTCTAGTACGCAATTCGCGCCATCAACAACAAAGTGCGGTACTTCCTATCACCATAAAGTATCGCACATTAATCGATTTAATTCACGACCAAATGCCCCCGCAACAGAAGGTTTCCCAAGCAAAGATAATGTGAACACAAATACGTATTGACAACTGCACGGCACCAGAAATTGCCACCCGAAAGCGTTAACACAACAAGTTCTCAAATGCGTCTAAAACTCATACCGTTATGTAAATTCGTAATGAGATTCTGTAATAAGAAACCCTTGTTTTTAATGGAGGTACTTCGTGTGGGCAAGAGGCGTAGAATTGATAACGTATTATCGATGCTCACAGGGCGTTCGCCATAATATCAATGGTTTCAAACAGATCAGTGGTTTCAGCTATCATCTACAGCTAAAGGTTTCTCGAAAGCCCTATTTGAACTAATGCACTGAGGAATCTGAAAGATAAAAGTGGGAGATTTTAGCTGATATCCACAAGCTTCCCATCCATCCAATGGTTACATGACAGTACATCTGCTTCGCTCTAAAAAGTACGATGCTCTTATTGTATCTAAGAATTTCTATGACTTGACGTAGAGATGTTGTGGAAAGGAGCCCGCTGCCATATGTATGGTAAAAGGAGTTTATCACGTCGGAAGTGTGTCAACAAGTTTTTTTGGAAAGCGAAAGGAATTGCCCTCCTTTGTTTACAATATACACTACCGTTTTCTCCTGCGTATATATATTAAACATTCGGAAATTACCACATACCTTAAGCGAAGTAATTTTGACGAATTCTGTAAAAAATCCGAAAAACTTTGTACCCGCTAAAAATAACCTCTTTTTGTGAACCGCCAAAATTAATTCCGCCAATGTGAGATCAATTTGGCGGATTGCTTTATCCGCCAAAATCAGTTTCAGTCAAAGTTAGTTTCATTTCACAAACTGATACATCAATAGCGATAAAGCCATAACTAAAATTGTCCCAAAATGTTGAGCTTATCTTCCCCTAAGCCCCTGACAAGTTTCCTATATACGGGGTATATTGCCTGTTACTCACTAGCCTCCATCTTTTAATAGTCGTGTTCTGCTCTGAGATATACTCTTCAACTGACTCTTCAACTGCTTCTCAATCATTTCAAGCGTTCTATTTACTTCCACATTCACTTCCGAACGCTGAATGGATGTGCAATCATAAAATTGTCTAATATCTTCATTTTTTCAACATACGTAGCAATTACCCTCAAAAACTAAAACTTTTGAAATAGGAAAAGAGCCTTTAATCACATTCTTTACCATTTGCAATCATAAAATAGTCTAATA
>JAAAKL020003979.1:0-21893 GCA_010016065.2 Carybdea cf. marsupialis auct. non (Linnaeus, 1758) | reverse complement strand
AGTTTCAGGGGGGGTATTTAGGATGAAACCCGCTGTTTGAATATTGTAACTATTATAGCTTTACCCTATATTTTTATGATAATTCGCCAATTTTGTTGCTGCTGTAATCTTGCTCATATCTTGTGAAATTTGAGCCAGGCATTGCATTGCTAAGCATAATCACCTTGTCCTTGTCACCTTGTCCGTGGGGGTCCATAATAGAAACTGGAGCACCCTCGCCCGAGGCCGTAAATACAGGTGGAGGAGGAAGAAGGCCCCTCATATGTACACTCAACGTGGCCCATTCGTATATAACTTTTTTTCTTCGTATAATTTTTCGTATATTAAATTTCCCAGTGTATGATTTTTTCTTGTATCGTCAAACCCGTTGTCAAACCTGGATCGCACCTAGGGGTTATTATATTGTTTAGAGTTATAGATAAACTAAAAGTATATTGATAAAGCCATCCATGTTTAATGTTACTTTTTCTTGTCTTACCAGGAGTAAAGATACCAGTTCCAAAACTTGCCGTTAAACAAACTTTGGGCGTGTTCAAAAAACCCAAAATATTTTTTTTGAAGGATCAAATTTCATTTTTGGATTGTCATTTTTCAGTAAAACATGATATATTAATATTTGGAACTTTATTTTTGTATGCTACTCATTATATAGTAGCTTAGTGTATATTGTGTGATAGCATTGACAATAGTTGCAAAAATTGCTACCGGGTCACTAGTTTTTTTTTTTTTTTTGCTGTTTTTTTAGACAGTTCGATTTTCTCATCTAATTCCATATGTAAAAAAATATATTTTTGGAATTTAGGGTGCAATCGCCTAGCTCTATGTCTTAGAGTAGTCATTCCAGGATGCAAATAGTCAATTTGTGAATTTTGTCTAATTTACTTTTTGCTGTCAGCACAAACGGCTTTTAAAACTACAACAAATATTTTTTTTAGGCCTGGGGATTCATGTCCATGGTTGCCCTCGAAGCTGAAAAGACGGATCATCACCCAGAATGGTTTAATGTATATAACAAGGTGAACATCACTCTTGCTACTCATGAATGCCAAGGGATCAGTGACCGCGACGTCAAGTTAGCAACTTTCATTGATCAAGTTGCTCAGAAATTTCTTTGAAAAACTTCATTTTTCATATTAAACTAGTACAAAAAATTTTGTTTTCTTTTTGCAAAATATATTTCACAACAAGTGCGAAATAAATCACTCGTTGAAGGCTAAAACAGTTGCTCGTCCAGGATTGAAGAATGCTTTTCGCACTTTTCGGGTTCTCGGTAGGTATATTATGTATATTTGTCAGTCGATTTTAACCTGACTAAGTCGCTGCATCACAGTGATCCAGACGCACAAAATTGTTGACCAAAAGTTGGAAAAGTACATTTTAACCTATCGGGTTTCATATTACGCTAGATGGGGACGGGGAGCTATTGTATAACTGCTAATTCTATTTGAAAGGGTGAGTTCAATCAAACTTAAAATTCTGGAAATATACCCAAAATGAAAGGCGTTTTAGCGGTAATAAATTTAAAATGAAAGAGAAATTGAAACTGGGCACAATTGTAAGGTCCATTACAAAGATACGTTTTACTCTAAAAAATTGGTCAATTCTATATGCAATTTCTTGGTTTAAAAAAATCAACTTAAAAAAAATCTTTTTCTTAAGCAAAATTTGAATTTAAGTACTGATTTAATCCAAATGACTGTGATCATGCACAATGAAAGGCGTGTACTGAAAAGGACAGGGCCAATTAACTTTCACTTTCCATACTAGTACCTTGTTTTCTGTGAATATTTTTAATGCATGTCCTAGCTTATATTAAAAGTTGTCGAATGACCCAATTATATTCAATGCTTTTCATTTCTTCCAAAATATATCTGTTTTAGGCCATAGTCTGATGAAATTGCAACCCCCTATCAACGAAAATTGTTGAAAATAATTAGTTTGTTATAGATTGAAACGAAATTGAATTAAGAGCATCAAGACCAATTCCAAGTTATTTCTCAGCTTAAGTTCTTACTTCCCTCTTAACTTGTAACAATAAATCTGGTGTATAAACCTAATTTATGTATGTTTTTTCATGTAAATGTTGCTATTTGTTTCTCGCGTAAACAAATAGGCAAACCCTTAACTTTTACGCTAAATTGTCTTTACTCATTTACTGGAAATAATGAATAACTGTAGAAATCTATTTTTTTGCTGGAAACATGTTAGTCATAATTTTAAATTTAGACCCAGTGTTGACAACACATATTGTTGACAATGCTACCATAATTTTTTAAAGGATATAATTTAGGCCCATACCCTCTTTCTCATTCTATACTGGTATCATTTGAATATGGCCTAATGAACATATTTACTTTAACTTATATTTCTGTTGCAAAGGACAATGTTGGACCCTCTTCTTGGTGGAAGAGATCTATCGGCAAATTTATTTGTGAAATGTGCTGGTCTTTCTAGCTTTTGGATAAAACAGGGTTCCTGATGTAGAGTATGTCTGACTATCCCTATCTCTTAGATTCACTTTTAACGTCTAATTTTCAAATTTGCATCTAGCCGTGTATCTGTCGAGGGAACCCTCAACATGAAGTACTGGTAAACTTATCTCGAAAATTTGTATTCGGTAATCTCCGACGATTTTCAAGGAAATTTGGGGGGAGGATTCTGATGTCTTAAGTTTAGTCGATTTTTTTTTTTTTTTACCAATGAGCCCCCCTAGATTTTTTTTTTTTTTTTAGCAATTTGCAAAAGAAACACAAAACGAATATTTAGAAAGGACAACCAACACTCTTCATCAGCGTGAACAAAAAATATTTATTTAAAGATTCATAATATTAATTCATTGACTCAAATTAACGAACCAGTGACTAAAGAAGTTGGAGAACTATGTTATTTGATTTCTGATTTTAATAATTACATTTCTTGGAGAAACCCTTTCAGATCAAAGTGGCTGATGACACGTCAGGTTATGTGAATGCGAAGGTGGTTCAAAGTTTTTTTTATAGGTAATTTTAAATTACCTATTTTGCCGAATCAATTCAAAAATCAAGCAGTTTAAGGTCTCACTATTAATCATTTGGGCTAAAAGAATTTTTGTGAGAAGTTGAGATTGATATCTCGTCCTTAATTTGTCCGAGGTTCGGCCATGGCAATGGAGCTAAAAAGGAATTCTGGACTGAACTCTGGTAAAAACTGATACCAACTTAGTTTTTAAGACTTTTTAAAAGTAGCCGATGAAATTCTGGGAATAATTGAAACATCGATAAATTGACGGCTTACTTACTTATTTTACTTAAAGCTCTTGCTCGGTAGTGACACCAGCGTAGAGGGAACCAGACATTATGGATCGCCACTCAGGCCACTCTGGAGCGCAGTTTGTCGCCTCCAGAGTGGCCTGTCTTTATTGATGGTAGGAGCTTCACATCGGTAAATACCCCACGGTGTGAGTTGATCGCGAATGATATCTACCAATCTTGTACGTGGTCTACTCCTGGGGCAGTTTGCGTTTGGATGGAAGTCGCATATAAGTTGGGCAAGTGTTTAAGTGGGTAGGCGAAGTAAATGATCATACCAACGCAGCAAGTGGGACTCAAGCTGTTCGGACAGGGGTGCTAATTTCACGGAACGGAGGATATACGTGTTCCGTACCCTGTCGTGCCACCTAGCGTGCTTGATTTTGCGGAGGTATTTTAACTGGACAGCATCTATCGTCATTATCTGCGCTTGAGGCAAAGGCCAAGTCTCTGAAGAGTAGAACACAATACTTGTTATCGATCGGCTGATCTGGGGTTTGTGGAATATTGGTCTCAACAGCCGGCTGAAAGTGGCGTTCACCTTTGCCACCCTTGTTGATATCTCTGCATCTAGATTTCTGTTTCAGCAGACAATTGAACCAAAGTAGGTGAAGACCTTGTCCACAGACAATAAATTGACGGTACGCCGCGAATAATTTTTTGGTGGCGTGCTGTCAAAAATTTTTGCACCACTGGTGGCACACCATGGCCAACATAATTGTGTCTGTCACCGCTGAATTTTATATAGGCGCGACTTTGGGGTCTACTGTATGAGAAGCAAAGCTGGCATAACTTTCCCAGAATTGTATAAAAATGATCAAACGTTAATTAAACGATGCAACAAAGATAATTAGTAATTGTTATTGGTATATATACCCATACTCTATATCAATTATCAGTATACCCATATTAGCCTACCCGTTTACCCATATATACTACCCCATGGTATCACTTACCCATTCTCGTAGGGAATCTATTTCCTTGTCGGAAAATCTTTTTGTCAGCATTATGACATTTCACCATCATCATTGTCAAGTTCAAACCCAAACTTGGCGCCTTCTGATAAGTTGAAAGTGAATATATATTTAAATTACAAGAAATAGTAAACAGTTTCGTCGTGATTAAAAAACAGGTTAAAAATTTCACACTCATTGATCATAGGCTTACTTTGTTCAAACTTCATGAGTTAGTTGGTAAAATTTGTAGGCTACTTGTTGGGTAAAAGCTTGTGCATAAGATTGGCCAAGGGTAATAGGCTGCACTAAATAGGCTAGGCTACTCAGGCAATGTCAAGGCTAATTTCAGATAAATATTTGGTAAAATTCTAGTTAATTGACTTCTTGCTATCTTGGAAAGGGTTTAGGTTAGGAAAAATGAAACTTTCAGGGATGTGTCTACAGGCTAAAGTATTTACCTGGGAAGGTATTTTAAAATACCCACCTCCACTGCTTCTCCCCCTAGAAGACCCTGATAGAGGTAATGAGGTCAAAGTACTTCTTTGGAATGATTTTGACCTGGGCCCCTGTGTTGATTTTGAACTGGACAGGGAACTACTTGTTGATTATCAAGGATATTACTGCTTCATTTTGTTTTCAATTTGTTCAAAGGAGAGCAGGAAAACGGTTTCATCACCAAAGTGTGATTCAGCAGTATCTTCTTAGCTGTGTTTACTGTCTCACTTTGACAGACTTGTGCAAAATAGTTGAGCTTTTTACATATAGAGCATAACTTGCCCTTTGTTGAGTGTTGCTGAATGTTTTATGCTGTGCCTGGGTCACTTTTTGGGCTCTGTGAATAATGATTGCTTTTTCAAACATAAGTTCATCACACTCAGCCAAGAGCTTCTTGCTTACGTTTTGGCTTGGTATTCTGCACACTATTCAATTTTGTACCATTTTGTTTGAGTCAAAGTAGAGACATGGTTTCATGGTGACAGTAGAGACATGTCTTGATGTCAGTAATATATTTCTCTATGCTCTCTCCTTGGGCCTGGTCTTGCTTTTGGAACAGGTATTGTGCAAAAACTGTTTTCTTCTGTGGTGAAGTGTATGCCTTAAATTTCTCAAGGTACCATTCAATTTTGTTTTGTTCCTTGTCTGCAATGGTGAAGGTGTTGAAAATTGTGCATCATTTTGCTCCAGCCCAGACAAGTTGGTGGACACAGAGATCTTTCTCTGTTTTGCCTGCAAACATGAGTTGGGCAGGCTCTTGGAAATGGTCCCATTCCTCTGCTAGGGAGCTTTGTTCCCAGTTGACTGATGGCTGTAGGACATCCATAAGATCCCACTTCTGACACCATGTAATGTTTGTCTATTAGAATGGTTTATTGACCCAGGCTACCTACAAAATAAATGAAATAAATACATTACACACTACACAATAAGAATGCTGCACCAAACAAAGTGGACTTCTTGTTTTACCATTTGATTTATATTTTTTGATTATATTGCCTACTTTCCTTAGGTCTCATTTCTTTTGTTGATCTAAGCTGATTAAAAAAAAGTTTCATTTTATAAAACAAAGTTTTTCTGAGGTCATCAAAGTTCAGTTGGTCTTGAAGAAGAAAGGGGTGGAGGTAGACAAAGTTTTTCTGAGGTCATCAAAGTTCAGTTGGTCTTGAAGAAGAAAGGGGTGGAGGTAGACACTTAAAAATATCTTCTAAGGATATAAATTGAGGACCTGGGTCTATTCCTGAAAGATTTCATTCCCCTAACTCTACTACTCTCCAAAATCATCTTCTGGAACTCCACCAAGGAAAGGTGCAATAAAAACAGTAATTTGTAATGATTTGGAATCCTTTGCTTTAGTAGTAGTATTAGTAGCAAAAATGATAGTAGTTGCAGCAGTAGCAAGCACATGCTGCCTTCTG
This sequence comes from Carybdea cf. marsupialis auct. non (Linnaeus, 1758), assembly GCA_010016065.2. Taxonomy (NCBI): domain Eukaryota; kingdom Metazoa; phylum Cnidaria; class Cubozoa; order Carybdeida; family Carybdeidae; genus Carybdea; species Carybdea cf. marsupialis auct. non (Linnaeus, 1758). The sequence continues at coordinate 15,737 of JAAAKL020003979.1, read as the reverse complement.
GTTAGCTGATCATCTCCCTCAACATGCCTTTTAAATTTCAACTTTACTTTAAGCCATTCTTAAGATATACCTGGTATGCCCTTTTGCCATCCTGCATGCACAAAGTATACTTTAGTTTAGTTCAAACTTATCCCTCAATATTCCCTGAATTTTTCGCCTTAATGTCTTTAGCCTTAGATTTAGTAGTAGTAATAGTAGCAGCAGTAGTAGTATGCACATAATAACTTGATTAGTTCAAAATCACCCTAAAAAAACCCTGTAAGTTTCAACTTAATACTCTAAGCTGCTCCTAAGATATTGTTGATGCACCCTTTGACAACCTGCATACTCATAGTGTGTTTTGATTGAGTTCAAAACTCCCTTAAAAATTTTCTGAATGTTTAATCTCAATACCCTTTGTCTGTTTGAACACCAAGGATCGAACATGTTCCCTTTCTGAATAAGAAATATTATATGCAATCAACAGAGAAATACATAACTTACAGCCCTGGCCACAAGGGCTGTGGGATTTTGTCATCCCCAGAGGCGCAGCTATTTGACTTTTCAACTATGCTGAATAAAATGGACATTTTATAATTTTTATCAGATTGATTTGGGACTAATGTGCTGCCTATGATTAAATCTAGTCCCAACTTTTCATGACAACACTGCTTTGAAAAAGACATTCATTTTTTGTTTGTTTAGTTTAACATTGCTTTTGTCAATGTTAACTGTAGCAAAGTTGAAGCTAATATCAAAAGATGGATAGGTTGCTGAAACAAAATTGGTCTCTATTTCTTTGTAAAAGTTCAGTTTAAACTTCTGAGATTCTTTACAATTGCATTCAATATTCAAATGATATCACTCCCTGTCTCAGTATTGTCTGCAATCATTCTTGCATTTATTTGTCAAAAATTGAACAATTACTTCCCATCAAAAGCTGCAAGCCTGAGAAAGTTTTCTTGATTTTTGAAAAAAGGAGGGAACACCCCCAAAAAGTCTGGTAATCTCAACGAAAATCACACTGTCATATTCAGAATATCAGAAAACCCCACTGTTGAGGTCTCTACCTCCTATATGCAAAAATGTGGAATTTTGCCTTATTTTTGTCAGAAGAAAGATTGCAGATGCATGTTTGTTTTTTCCCAGGGGTAACCATGCCAAACCAGTGATCCTATAAGATTAGGATAGGGTTCATTTGGTTATAAACCAAAACTTCTAGTGCTGTTCTTAAATGACCAAGAAGATTCGAGGGCAACTAGCTGCATTCCACACCTCCTTTTCCCCCCAAAAGATATCCCATCAAAATTTTGAGATAGCCATTGGATTCAGCATAGTTTAAAAGTCCAATAACTATGCCTTTGGGTATGATATGGACCCCATATTCCTGAGGGATAGGGCTGTAAGTTGAGCAATTTGCCCATTGTTCACATATAGTATTTGTTATTGGGAAATTAATGGAATTTTTTGGGTAGGCAGGATTTTCCACTGGTAGATTTTTTTTGTGGGGAGGAAAGTCTCTGAGGGTAATTTTTCAGGGAATATTTTGCACAGGGGAGGGAGAGGGAAGGGGATTTCCTAGCTAATTTGTAAGATGGTCAGAAATTCAACACAAAAAGACCAGTTTTTTCAACTGAAAGTAAGGAGCAACATTAAAACTTAAACGAATAGAGTTTATTCTGTATAGGAAGGGGAGGGGAGCTGTTCCTTCCTCAACCCTCGCTATTTAACACTAGAGCTTGACTTTTTGTCACAATTATTTAAGAAAGACTGCTCAAACACAAGGCCCATTGAATTCTGGGAAGGCTAAGGAAGGGACAGTCTCCTCCACCCTCATATACGGAATAATCTGTGGTCGTTTTAAGTTTTAATGTTGCTTTTTACTTTCAGTTGAAAAAACTTGTTTTTTTATTATATTGTGGTTGGAATTATCTGTACAGCCCCTAGAACTAGGTTTCTAGTTGTAGAACTAGTTCTAGAACTAGAGAACTAGGTTGTGGAACAGACATGACATGCTGGCAGTGGAAGAATATAATACATTTTGTTAGCCATATGGAATCAAGAGAACCACTAACCAAACACTTAATGAATATAAGCCCATCTTATTCTTTAAGTTTTTTTTAACATATATATGTGGGATAGAGGGATATTCTTTGAATTTTATTACCACAGATCTCTTTTCTTAGGGAATAATAAACGTTTTTCACTACAAAGTTGCTGTCTTAAAGGTTGTATGGTGTACTATAAGAAATGCTTTTCAAAGCTTAGAACTGGAAACTTTTGTGTCAAGGCAGCAACAATTATCTTATCTGATGTTTTTCCCAATTAGACGCTGATGGGGCAATGGGGGGACTGCTACTTCTTGGGATTTGTTCCCAATCTTGGGATTTCATTCCTTAGCGTGATATTTGAGGAAAATCAGCCCCTAGAACTAGGTTGTAGCAGTAGCTGTAATCTAGTAAAGGACAAACCTTGGTTGATAGTAGACCAAAAATTAATTATTGTTTTTGCAAAAGTCGCTATGTCTTGGAACTTGCTTTCAAATGAGCCTCAAAACATTTCTACATGATGTTTTGGGGCCCTGCTAATAGTGAAGAAGAAAAAAGACATATCTAATCAGTGCTAAAGTGATTTCCCTTCTTTTTAAGGGAGGAAGGGCTGTAAGCTTGCTATGTAGAGTTTTTGACAAAGTCAATTCCAATGGTGTGTTTTTCGTTTTGATCCGACAAAATTTCCAGAAGTTAAGGCTCTTTTTCAAAATTATTTAAATTTATTTTCAAAACAGCACTTTACTATTAAGATCAATCAAAATAATGGGTACCATTCCCGTATTAGCTACAAATGAGGATTTTTTCATACTAGACAGTTTTTACAGAAACACATATTTAAGCTTTTGGTTACTGTGGGCTAGAGTTTGTTCTTTACTAGCTTGCAGTTATCACTGATCATAAAAGTGAATGAAACTAGTATGCTATGAGGGCATCAAGCTTAGTATTTAAGATAAATGGGAATCAAATTACGTTCGATTTCTTAAATATGCTTTTTATAAGTTTTAATTTAAAGCTTAAAAATGTCAATGCATGGTCAGAATTTTAGTGAGTGGATTTCGCCACTATTTTTTGATTTTTCCAAGGAAGGATTTCGGATGAGTCTAGGTCGCCCGTGTCCAGATTTGTCCATAAGTATAGGTGTATTCAGGTCTGAGTGGAGGAGATCAAGACTTCACCAGGATCATAAAAGCAAACAAATGCAGGTCAAAGATGACAGTTATTCTGCAGCATTTTCACATCCCCTCCTATGTACAGGTATGATCAGAAAGGCGAATATGTCGTTTTTACCAAAAAATCGGTGTTAAGGCTGCCGTCTTTTATTTAAGAATTAACGACGCTTCTTGACTACTATGGTCCCTGCGTCCGCCCTGCAGCGTGATTCGATCTCTGGGTCCCGTATTACCAAGCTAAGGTCAAATCCACTGTGCCACCAAAGGACAGCTGCTGTCTTTGGGAGTTAGGTTTTTAAAATTTGAAAGTTACAAGAGTTTTTTTTCCAACTCCAACGCGAACCTTCATGCGAACTGTCAACTTACTCCATTGGCAGTAAATTAATGTAAAGTAAGTAAGTATGACTGTGCTAGACCCTCAAGGCCCAAACTGGTGGTGCTGATCTTGTTTCAAGGCCCTTCAGCCAGGAAGTGCAATGGGGGTCTGGGGGGCCAGCTATCCTGTGCTTTCGCGCACCCTTCTTGCTTACGTTCGCCAGATTTCTACAGGTTAGACCTTATAGAGGTTAAAGCTTTTTTAGAGCTTGGTCGATTGTGGCAGAGCTTCTAGAGTCACGTCACTGACCCCTCCCAAACCAAATAACCGTCCATGCTGGAAATGAAACCCGTATCCCCCAGACAAAGGGTTCCTAGCCTAGCGTGCCAATCACTTTACAGTTCAGTACTGAATTAGCACTGAACTGACTCTAGCCCAGCACCTTGACCTAAGTGGTTCTAATAGTTTGAATTAATTTTGGAAGTTGACCATTTTCTACAATGAACCAAATTTTAAATCATAGTATGATATTAATGGCTACAGGATAATTTGCATTCTTTGAAACTGTAGTGGGTATTTTAAGAATTAAATTGGTACTTTTTTGTTGTTGCAATTTCCATGGTTGTATGTGGTAAACAGTGTATAAAACCACTATCTAAAAATATAATTTTATTGCAGGAAAATCCCATTTGCTTGTCAAGGACCCTCTCATAATCTACAAAAATGGCGACTTCTGCTGAAATGAGAGCTGTGAAGAATCAGTTTTCATCATTTTTGCGTGGCTTTTATGAAGGAAAATTCATTTATAAATACAGGTATAAATCGTTTTATTTACTAAGTTTTTGAATTATTCTATTTACTTAGACTTGTTTTCCCCATACCGGATGGCGCATAAGGTGACAACAGCATCTCAGTTCAATTTGCTTGGCTATTTGACGAAATTATCATTGTCATCCAATGAAAGTAGTAAAATCCTTTGTATGTAAATACTTTGTGTAGAAACTATTATGCAGATATTGCCTGGCATGTTGAGAGAGGGATTATATTTCAGTAACTGAACTGTTTTAAAATCATGTTGGTTTGGCCAATAAACCAAAAATTGACTTGAATTAGGTCCCATCTATCTTTTGTGGCTGTATTAGCGATTCTTCTTTTCTAAAATTTCGATGAATCTAGTGACGATATTTTGCTTGGTCTGGTGCTAGTTGGAGTGGCTGGTGGGCGTTGTAGGTCTAAAAGCTATCAATACATTTCTTGTAAGACCAGCCTTGGGGTGCATGTGCTGTGTACTCGTCCTTTAAAGGTGATTTATCAGAAGTGGTTGGCTGACATTCGTTGAGTGTCACCAAGCCAACGGAACTGCTGACCTTGATCTTGTCCATGATGGTGCAACACTCGGTCTGCGAAGGTGATCCCCACTATATGGCAGAGGCCTTTTGTTTCAACTGTGGAGATTTTTTTGTTCGTCATCAGCTCTTATTGTCCAGCTTTCACTTGGCTATTAAGCAATGGGGATTGTTAGCCGGTTAAATAGTTGGACTTATAAAGATGTTAACAATGCCTTGCTTTTCAGATTGGTTATAGGCCCTTCAAGTGGCAACTGGCTGAGGCAAGTCTTCACCTGTTCAATTTTGGGTGATACTGTTCGATTTTGCGAGACTACCCGGGTAGACAAAGAGCTTGACGTTTAAACTGACTCTTCACTTACTGTTATCTGAGCAGGTTTTGATCAAGGAGCTCAAGATACTCGCGGGATCTTGGTTTTAATTATTTTTACTATCACCCCAAAGGCTTTAGATGCTGACATTAGTTTTTGATTATCTCCTTGAAAAAGGCATTTTAGATCGCTAAGTTTTACAATAGTTTCTGCATATGCCATTTTGTCAATTTTTTTCCGCTAATCACTAAGCTCGTCAACAATTCAATCACTACAATCACTGGGCTGGTAAAATTGTGCGAATCTTGCTATAGGGTAGTGAAATATGATTTTAACTTTAGGATTAGTGGTGTCAAATATTTTTTTGCACCATTGGTGTAATCAAAGAGCTTCCCATATGGGAACGTTGGGCGTTAATGTTGTCCTTTGAACTGTTGGACATATGGATGTCCAGATGGAACAGACATGGATACATATCTTTTCTCACATCTAAGAAAAGCTGGTATAAAATATAAATTCAAGCTATGTATGGAATTGCTCGTAATGCCGTTGCTGGGCTTAGCAGTCCTTCTGTGAAGAGGAGAGTGGTATAGACTGGGATGTAGTGCATAGTGGGTCAGCAAGTGAAGTTTAACACTGCACTTTAGTCGTGCATTTTTTTTTTGTATACTTGCCATCGATCCTACTTCACTACTGCCACTTCTACATAAATGGTTGATTTCTTAGGGTAGATCTGCGGAGATCCTAAGCTCTCGCCATGACCCTGGCTGTAGGTTTAGTCATGGGGAGCAAAACCGTTTTTGTTTTCCTGGTGAAGCGGTTCTAAGGAGCATAGTTTGTCAGACATAATAACCACGCCCCTTCTTTTCAAGAACTATGGTTTCTTGGAAGATCCCTCTAAGCGATTTTCACGTACAGTGACTGTGGTACAAAGTCCTTGCAATTGAAGCAGTGTGAGAATATTGATGCTTGTGAAGAAATTATCAAAGAAAACTTCGTGATGGGGTGGTTTTTTAACAACAGACGATGGGTTAGTGACCACCTGTGGACCTAGGGGTATTGCTCGCTGCTGCTGAATCTTCCCACTGTACAGGCTGATTTTGCAAGGACATCCATTGGAGAATAATAACACCTATGGTTTATATCCAAGTTAATTCGGATTTCCTTGGATAAACATTTTGCAGCTACGACGACCAAAGAAATATTCCATTTTTTCATGAAAGTTCTTTGACAGAACGTCCTCTATTGGTGAAGTTTAGTGTTCATGGAACAAACAAGAAGCCTCGTCTTATTCATTTTGTTGCTTTCCTCGAGCTCATTATTATCTGCAAAGTGTAGAATTTTCTTTATCTTCAGAAATCTGATGCAGCTCATGACTTGTCCAACTATAGTAACAATACAGTAACAATACATTCTTTCCCTGTGAAGGTAATGGTATCTTGATAATAGCACAATTTAAAAAAATTGGTTGACTTCTTCAAAGCTGAATTTGAAGCTAATGTTACCATTCTGAGAAGCATATCGTGTTGTGCTTATAGCACGAAAAGTTTCTTGCTCGACCTGATAAAAAAAAAACCTTGAATGTAGGCATGCTTTTTATTTAGCTGCCCTTGTCTCCTAGTCTATATAATGATTCTGATGGAAGATCTCTAGACTTAGCTTTATTTTCCCATTTTGGCATATCCCTCTGGGTTTTCTTGAAAGTTCATATTTTTTAAATACGAGATTTTAAGACGGTCCTGGTGATACTGTTGGGCTGTTTTCCTGCGACCAGAATATGTGAAAAATCTTGCGGTGTTTAATTCTCGGAAAGGGATTCTTTCGAAGACGTGAAGTTTTATTACTTTTTCATTAGCCAAGAAATCTTCTGTTTTCAAGCTGCACTCAGTCTGTTACCACCTACTGCCTTGCAAGAAACGGTAGCTTTGCATTTACATGAAAGTCAAGAACTCGGTGAAAATTTTAACTTCAAGACACATGAAAAACAAGTGAAAAAAACATCAATGTTTAATATTTTGATTGAACTTATTGATTGAGCTTGTTTTTAGTGATGGTTGCTGAGAACTGGAAATGAATTGAACAAAAACCAATTCAAGGGATATGTAAGTTAAATTTTGTATTAAATATCCCGTATTTCAAGTTTTGTTGTCATATTGAACATTATATCCGGAAAAATGCATAGTGTCTTTCGTATCCTGGTCACTTGTAATTATTGCAGCTTTACTTATTATGAAGAGTCTCTAAAGATTTTGTATTGTTAGTGTAAAAAAGAACTAGTTCTTGTATTTATTTATTTTGCTCTTCTTTTGTGAGGCAGTGCGTTTTGCTACAAATGACATATGGGACTCATTTTAACTTTTATAGCAGCATTAATACATATGTTACCTGACAAAAGTCCTCCATTTCAATAGACTCTCCTATAGTTTTTTATTCAGACGACGTTTTTCATTTTAATTTATCAAGGATCTGATGTTTTGTATTAAAAAAAAAAAAAATAAATAAATAAATAGGAACAACTTGCTTTTGCTTCGTCTTATTTTTGTCATTGTAAAGAAATTTACAATAGCAAATTGAAATTCGGACTGTTTTTAATTTTTTTTTGAAATTTCGGACTTTTTATTGAAATTCCATGTAAACTGAACTTTTTTTTTATAAGTGAATTTATTTTGAGTAAGTGGCGCAAATAGTCTTTAACCGCATGAGGTTTTGGTACTCAAGCCCCCCCCCCCTACATTAGCAAATTTTTTACTTTTATTGAAGCGTTAATGCATGCGTTACATGACAAAAAGTCTTCCAATTCAACGTATTTTCTCGCCCTTTTTTGTTTAAACTATGTTTTTAATTTTAGTTTATTCAAGGATCTGATATTTTATATTAAAAACAAATAATTTGCTTTTGTTCTGTTTCAACATATACTTCTATTTTGTTCAGGGACATGCTCAGACGTCACTATAACTTGAGACAATACTTCATAGAAGTTTCAATGGAAGATATTCAGAGTTATGATGAAGATTTGGCAGACAAACTTCGTAAACAACCCACTGAGTATATTGCATTGGTAATGTATTTGGAGTTCATTAGTATTTTTTTCAGATATTTGAAGAACAGAACAAGAAGCCAGAATGAAGTTTGTCATCACATTGGCCAAACGAAAAGCAGGTTTTCTCGGTTGGGGTGGTAGGATGTCGTAGTAACTATTTAAGGGAAGTGGAACTTCCTGGGAGAGTCTATAAAGGGAGGCTTTTAATAGATTGGAATGGAGGAGGAGCATGCGTAGTTGTCTTGCCATCATGCGGGTTGGTGCTGCAGTGATCGTAGTAGTGGAATCACACCATAGCTCTCAATCTATATTATTGAAATTTGATGACCGATTTTCTCTTCTTGAAAAATTTAGAGGGTGAAAGGAGCTCATGTTGAAATCCCCCTAAAATTGGGACATGAAATCTACAGTATATGAAATCTATATATGAAAATGTTGAAATCTACTGTATATGAATGAATGAATGACTGCATTTAAAGCCATTTTTCAGGCCGTATACATACATATATAACAACAAACAAACTAAATTATGTAACAATCGACTTTCGAATAACAAGACCCTTCCGGACAAAATTTGCCACTGCTACTATATTTATTTTCGACGTCGACTTCAAAGTTCCAAGAAGGGGCTCACGACCATCCACCCCAAGAAAGCTCCCTCTTAGCTCATTTAGCCCCTGACACCTGAAAAGAAAATGGTCTAGCCCATCAAGATCACCGCAAATTGGACAAGTATACCGCATTTCCGGGTGACACCTATTTTTCCAAATACTGTGAAGAGGGAGACAGTTTGCTCGCACCTGCATCCAAGACCTCAGGGATTCTTTTGGAATCCCTAATTTAAAATATAACTCTTCACCATAATTTTCTTTCACCTTATAGTAAGAACTTAAGCTTTCCGACTGGCTAAGGTCATTCCACCATTTCTGAATTTCTTGGTCTTCCAGCCTTGTTTGGATCTCTGACAGAAAGGCTTTTTGATCTGAGATTGGGCCCTCTCCTCCATTCCATGCATACGATAGACCTGTGCTGTCCAGTAGTTTTTTGACATGGAAGGGCCATGACGATTTTTGTCCCAGGGTAAGTAATTCATCATACGCTGCTCTGATGAGTCTTGAGGAGGGACATTGCAGTATTTTCAGCCAAAACTTAATTAATTGGATCTGTCTATGTTTTCTCATTGAGAAAAGTCCCAAATCTCCCTTGATGAAAAGTGTGTGAGTTTTGGCGTGCAGACCTAGTATTCGTTTATAATATTGTAGCTGTAGATTTTCTAATGAACAAATGAATGTTGATTGAAATCTACAGTATATGAAATCTACATATGAATATGAAGAAATCTACAGTATATGAATGTTGATTGAAATCTACATATGACAATGTTGAAATCTACAGTATATGAATGTTGATTGAAATCTAGATATTAAAATGTTGAAATCTACAGTATATGAATGTTCATTGAAATTCTGAATTTTGAAATTCTGTTTGGTAGTTAAATAAGTATTTAAAGGCCAATTTTCTAATTTTGAAAGTTTCAACTAAAGAGCAGTTTCGTAGAAGAAAAAAACAGGCTCTAAAAGCACCTCTATCTTCTCACTCCTCCCTCCAAAAAATCTCTGATTCGTCTTCTCCACCGGATTTGACTCTTGGGTATGCATAAGAAGGGCCCCGTGGGATTTCTCCTTGCCCTTTTTTGGTTTCTAACTAACTTTTCCTTTCTTTCATTTTCACTGTCTAGAGTAAAGAATTTTGTTTTTAATTATTTGTGGATATAGTTTTTGTTGCTCTCACAAAACCATCCTTTTCTTTTTTCTGAAAAGAATTTTATTCAAAGTTATTAGATTCCTATAGCCTTGAGAAGGTGAATCTTAGCTAATAAATGCATGAATCTGTATTGGTATAGTTTTTGCCAAATACATCATATTTGAATATTGCCTTTTATTAATAAAATTATTTTACTAAATGGAAAATAATTGTATATACGTGTATTTATTTATTTATCTGTAAATTTTCTCTAAAACAAAGCTATAATTTTTTTTCTGAAAATTGGTAAGTTACCTTTTTCTGGTGTGAAAAAACGATCTAGATAGGCCAGACTTTGCGAAAATTCGTCCGTGGGCTTGATTATGGAAAAATATTTTTCATAATAAATTCGTTTAGGGCCTTAATTTTGGGCGTTATAATTGATTTTGCTCAAGATGAGTATCCGTGCCAAATATTTTAAAAAGCACATTGAAAATTAATTTGTATGTATGTATGTATTAAAATACCAAAACACCATTGTATGTAAAATACTAAATCCAAAATAGTGTGCCGTTCCACTCGATGAGAAGAGGACTGGTTACTCAGTTTCTGAAACTGCAAATCCCTAGCCTTAGCCGGCTCCACCACACCGAAACGGTTAACGATTTACCTATTCTTGAACCACCCAGGGACCTGAAGGAAAAACTTCGCGTACTTAAAATAGCAATCTCGCAACACTCACCTATCAAATTCAGTAAAAATGTCCCAAAATGGGCCAAATATAGAATGTGCGGGGGAGCCACACTCCTATATATTCGAGAAAGGGCTTTCCACTCCAGATTAAGTTGTGATGTAACCACACAAGAGGACTTGGGACTTCGCAGCATTCATACTTTGTCCTATTTGTAGATATCTATCAGGTAGGCTATCAAAACTCCGGTGAAGACTAGCTATTGACCTGCACGGATTTAACAGATCGTCCGCATAACAAAGCACCGATGTATCCATCTTTTTTGAAATGCAACGAATAGGTAGGCCAATCTGCGCAGGAAGAGACGCGTTGTTGTAGATAATCGGTGATTTGATAGCTCCTTGCTTTGTTCTGACGAACACAGGGAGCTCACTATGCGAAAGCACATATCCCAACTTCAAACGAACTTTTAGATGGATATACATATAATATAATGGAAAATTACATCAAGACTAACACCACGGCTATGTTACTCCAATATGGCCTGCGAGTGGATAAGGGAACCAAAAGCGTTCATAACATCTATGCTCCGAGAACCAGAGTGCTTGCAGATGCTTATATATCTCTGGGTATATTACAGAAACTTCTAAGAGCATGGAAGCAACCTAAACCCGACAGGAACCCGAACTGGAATGGTAGCATAATACACTTTTTATTTAAGTTGTCAACTATCAGAAGCTCAAATATCTTTGCGAAAACGCTTGGCACAGTCACTGGCCTATTTGATGAACATGATGATTTTGGTTTATACTTTTTCCGAATTGGGCTAATCACTGCAATGCATAAACTGTCCGGAGCGACACAAATGCTAAAAACTATTTGAAAAGTGATGCAAGGTGGCTATAGAGGAGGTTACTTGCGGTGATAAAATGCTCAGCACAAGTACTGTTGGCGCCAGCCGAGAATCTCTTCTTTCTAAGCTTCAACACAGCCTCCTTAATAGCAGACGATGTTATCACAATATACTTAGGTTTTTGAATAGAATCAAGCAACGAAGCCATCTCACTGTCGAAATAAATTTCTACACTGCAGTTGGGCTATACAAACAGACTTCCCAGAAAGGGGACGAGACTTCCAAAGGTAAGTAGGGTCATTTATAATCTTCTCGGCAGTGACCGACCTGACCGTCACTACATGTTCCTGCACAGCATTCCTAAATATTCTCTTAGAATAAATCTGGACCGTATTTACAACCACAGTCTTTGGCTTCTCGCACCCGTTCCAGAGCCGCAACCACCGCGTCGCCGTAGCACAGGCCGACTCTAGAACTGGGCTACTAGACCACCTATATTTTTCACTTCTACGACGCATCCGCCTCACTGGAATCGCCAGTATTTATCAACAGTATTTATAAATGTGCAAAAATGTTTGCCGTATAAAATAAAATGAAATTAAAGTTGTTTAGCTAAAGAGTTTAAAAAACTGTTCTTTTCACCGAGTTAAGGTCAGTTTTTATTACTATGATTAATAGTGATAGTAATAACAAAGGTATATATAATTAAATGTTATTCTAGTCATGTAAATGAAGTCTTATATGTATGTTTTTCTCTTTTATAGCTCGAAGAAGCAACTAAAGAAGTGGCTGATGATATTACTCGTCCACGTCCAATTGGTGAAGAAAATGTTGATTAAGAGCATTTAATCTATTATGTCTCTAATAGGAATTTCGTTTTAATTATTAATCTGCGAAAAGCCAAGTTTTTTTTTATTTTGGCTTTTCGCAGATTAATAATCAAAAAGAAATTTGCATATTTACTTTTTTGGCTAAATGGCTTTCTCATAGTTTTGATCGAATGATTTTGGGAAAAAGAGAGCGGTGGAGGAGGCCTAGTTGCCCTCCCCCCCTCCGTTTTTTGGTTACTTAAAGAGGCAACTAGAGCATTTAATTTTTTACAAACGTTTTTATTAGTAAAAGATAAATCTGACATGTTGAAGTATGACTGTGCCTTCATAGTTTCCAAGATCCCGGATTTTAATCCAGTCTCCGGGATAACCAACAATACCAAGACTCTTTCAATGCTGTGATGAAAAGAGTTATACAACAACAGCGAGACGTAGCAATGTTTTTCTCTTTTATAGCTCGAAGAAGCAACTAAAGAAGTGGCTGATGATATTACTCGTCCACGTCCAATTGGTGAAGAAAATGTTGATTAAGAGCATTTAATCTATTATGTCTCTAATAGGAATTTCGTTTTAATTATTAATCTGCGAAAAGCCAAGTTTTTTTTTATTTTGGCTTTTCGCAGATTAATAATCAAAAAGAAATTTGCATATTTACTTTTTTGGCTAAATGGCTTTCTCATAGTTTTGATCGAATGATTTTGGGAAAAAGAGAGCGGTGGAGGAGGCCTAGTTGCCCTCCCCCCCTCCGTTTTTTGGTTACTTAAAGAGGCAACTAGAGCATTTAATTTTTTACAAACGTTTTTATTAGTAAAAGATAAATCTGACATGTTGAAGTATGACTGTGCCTTCATAGTTTCCAAGATCCCGGATTTTAATCCAGTCTCCGGGATAACCAACAATACCAAGACTCTTTCAATGCTGTGATGAAAAGAGTTATACAACAACAGCGAGACGTAGCAATGGAGAGATGCGTCTTGGGCCTTCTTTGTTTAGACGACGAATATTATACAGACGCATCTCGTGGATACAAGGGAATAGGAGACTATAGACTCCTTGAGAAGGCACATAAAGAATATATAGTTCATATCAAGAAGGGAGAAGATCCAGTTGAATCCAGGAATGAAATGTTTCGGTCCAAGATGCGTATGGTCCAAGAAATAAATGGATCAGATTCCATTTCCGAAAAAAAATATGACAAAAGAAGACCGCCAGTCACGTGGTATAGTTGACATAGCAGAAGCACTATGGAGAAAGGGACATGTTACATTTTGCAACGGAAAACAAGTGGATCTTGTTTCAAATGTGACTAGAAAGAAGGTTAAGATTGTGACACCACGTACAGAAACAATCACTGTTAGAGGAAATAAAACTGTTACAAAGGGTATTAACAGGAAAAGCTTGATCGAAGTTTACGATTGTTCTTGTGATTTTGTTGTCCTTGCAAACTAGCTGTTTTAGTATCTCGAGGATATGCACTATAAACCGAAAAATCAATTATGCATCTGAAAACTCTCAAGAGCGTGAAGGGAAGATAAAAAAGGTACGTGAGGCCCGGAATAAAAAGCTCATTAATCATTCAGGACTATTACAATATTAAACTTGCAGCAGATTCTCTAGCAGCCAATGAATTGTCGTTTACTGCTGATAGTGATGATCAGAATGAGGGGAGTTTTTCATCGTCAATAAATGAAACATCAAAAGCTATTTTGAAGACAAGCGGGGAACAGAATACCTTAGAAACGGGTTTTAGAAATGAAAACAAAGAAATTACTGAAGTAGCTTCACTTAAAAAGACTTCCAAGTGCCAATCGATAAGCTCTGATGATATCATAATTCAAAACTTGCACGGAAGATGTACATTTTGTGAAGACTGCACAAAAAAGGCTGCTTAGCCCCACTCAACTGGTGAAACCCCAAAAATTGGTAAGGAGACTGAATATTCGTTTTTAAGCAACCCAGGCTACAATTCCTACAGTAATTTTTCATGGTTATGCGTTTACAGGTCCCATAAATGAATTGTGTGACGAAGCAAAGCACATGATCCAGCTATTAAAATGGCTTTTTGGAATAGTGGTCAAATCTACCAATTCTGCTATCGTAGGAAACGCAGAGGAACTAGTTTGGTGGAGAGCTACGGTTTTTCCCTTAAGGGACCCAAATGTCCTTGCGTTTTTCTTTCAAGACCTTGAATCTCTGCTGAGACCTGGGACTCGGCTCACAACTGTGATGGTTTCCTACCTCGTGAATCTTGTTACTTCTAGCTGTGTGTCAGCGGGAACTATCGATATTTACTCTACTTTCAACTTGACAAATACTGATTCTTTAATGTCTTACCCAGAAGGGCCTAGAGAGAGATTTAGTCATATTTCGCGTGATTGCCGTGTCCTGTTTGTTCCATTGTGTGTCAATATGTGTGATATAACAGATAGGTCCAAGAATCCCTTCATTTTGGGAATATGTGATTTCTCTAGGTGAATTCTATCTTCTATCTGTGATTTCTATCTTCTTGATAGCCTGAAGCCGTTAAAACATTCTCTAGGGAGGCTAGTTCTTTCCAACCTAAAATATCTGATGAATGGAGTTGATAAACGCTACATAGAACTTGAAGTTGGCTCGTGTGGCATTGTTCCAAAAGTAGATTCTTCAAGCTATGGGCATTTTGTTGTCAAATATGCCCAAGACTACACAAATGGGAGAAGCTATTTAGGAAGCGCACTGTCAACTGTCAAAAATTACCTCCTAAGTACAAGTGGTCAAAGGGAAGATCCATAGTATTTAAGAAAGTTGTAGAATTATATAACGATGATACTGAAATGGCAAGTAAGGAAGATATTCAATGAATGAATAAATATAGAAACGAACTTGGCTGTCCAGGTACTTGAATCTCTTTTAATATTCAATAAAAAAACAAGTTTTTTAACTGCAACTAAGGATTGAGATTAAAACTTAAAACGGGCAGAAATTATTCCGTATATGAAAGGAGTTGTCCCCTCCTCAACGCATCGCTCTTTACGCGAAAGTTTTTTATTGTTTTAAAGAGTAGAACTTTGACAGAGTCAAACTTTAGCGTAAAGAGCGGGACTCTGAGGAGGGGACAACCCCTTTCATATACGGAATAATTTCTGTTTGTACTAAGTTTTAATGTCACTCCTTACTTACAGTTAAAAAAAACTTATTTTTTTTATTTAATTTCAGAACGTTTTCAAATTAATGCATGTTTTGATTTTGGCTCACCGCACATGAATAATTAAAACGAAATTAGAACTAGAACTTAGGGAACTAGAACTATTATTTTCCGTTAGAATGAGGTCTCTCGTGACATTCTAGGATCACTGGGTCGATGCGATCACCCCTGGGAAAAAAAAGTAAAAAAAAAAACAAATAAACATGCAACCGTGATCTGTCTTC
>JAAAKL020003978.1:0-21898 GCA_010016065.2 Carybdea cf. marsupialis auct. non (Linnaeus, 1758) | reverse complement strand
ACACGACATCTGTGAACATACCGCTTAACGCTCGTTATCACTCAAAATAACTTGTCACTTCTTAACGCTCGTTATCACTCGCTGAGTTTTCACTCGTTAACGCTTGTTATCACTCGCTAACGCTTAGTGTGAACTAGGCCTACGTCATTATTAGTATTTGGATGAACATAAGAGACTGAAAAGTGTTGAGGTTGTTCGTAACATTCACATTTTTGAACAATTGCTATTGCCTCGTGCAGTAGAAACACGTGGAATGCAGAACTTAAACCTGTCCTCACAATTTCTACTCGTTCATGTTAACGGTTAAGTCTCTAGTTTATTTGTAATACAAGCTCTTGTGTCAAGTTTGAACTTATGCTAAAACAGCTAAGCAACACAAAAAATAGGGACTATCTCCGCCCTATTAACCAAGCTAGATACATCATTCGAAAAAGGTTTTTATGAAAGCTAGCTCTCCAAAAACGTAGAAATGACAGTCAGGTGCTGAATAAAATTAAGAATAGCAAAGTTAACACATATCCATGCAACGTGAAAGAAATTGGATGTTTTTTTACCGTTCTTTTATCTCAATATCATTCGTTTTTCTTCCCAATTTAATAGGAGTGAAGTAACAAGTTGTTAACAAAATATCATCAAGAAATCAGAATTTGACGTCATCAGATTCGAAAGCTACTATAGAAATCGAAAATATGAGACCAAGGGGAATTTTATTCGTGACACCCGAATTTCTCGGTGTATGCATCACGAACTTCAAGATTGAAACTTGCTCCATTTCTCTAAAAACCAAATTGGCCCCCAATCCTAGAAATTGAGTATGGTTTTGTCTTGGTTTCATGGCTCTGTTCGCATGTCGTCTATTTCTCTCGTGTATTTTCAAATATCATTGTTAACAGCACCTCATCTCTTATTCAAAAATTCATTTTTTAAACAAAATCACGTATGATTATTCCAGTTCTTGATATCATTGTTTTGAGTATTGTTTCAAAAAGTGAGATTATCTCAAAATGGCAACTGGTATTTGTTTCTTTAAATTAGAAGAGGTTTTTCAAATAAAGCCTAAATGTTATGGCTTCAGAATTGTTTATCTCACCTGCTTCTTTCCAAGCAATAAAATAATAAAAACGTAATCTACATAGAAATGATTAGTTTCAGGGTTGAAGATGCTACACTATCAAAATCTAGTCAAAATATGACGAAAAGTGATAACGTCCTTTCTTCTTCGATTTAAGCTGTTTTATTCTTGTTTTGAGAGGATGACTTGGTATCTTCTCGGTTGTGGTAACAGCAGATCTGTTGCCGAGAATATAATTTATCAACTTTATTGAATTATTCATATTTAAAAATATTTACAAGGTATGTTGACAGTATTAAAGCTAATAATGTTAGATTGGTGTTTGAATAATCCAGGAAAGCACGAATGCACCTGTTGTTCTCTTGATATGATGATGCCTATGTTAATCGGAAATGATATAATCATCGAAAAATGGAAGGAACGTGCTAACAATGTCTTCTTAAATATGACAAAAGCATATTATGATATCATCAAGGGGAGTGGACTAAATATGATGATGATTTTGACAACCATTATTATAAAACTTATGATGATGATAATGGTGATGATGATGATTATGATGATGATGATGATGATGATGATGATGATGATGATGATGATGATGATGATGATGGTGATCTTGATGACGATGATGTTGATGAAAACGAGTGAAAAAAAGAAATAGGATATTAGAACAGGGGTGCATTAAGGCTTTTGACCAAGAATTTGCATAACAGCAAATGAATAACGTGTGAACCGAATTTAGATAAATCCTTTGAACAATATATTCAATCTGAAAGGATCTTAGATATCAGGGGCTTAAACAGAAAGAATAGCGACGGTGGAGAAGAAATGGGGAGTGACAAGTAAAATAGTTAAAAACCGGTAAAGTTACAAAATATTTTGCTTGTCCTTTAAGTTTAGACTTCTTATGCAAGTAGCTTGGCATTGTTTGATTTCTCGTCACATGTTAGATCAACTGCTAGAATTTGATATTATCTACTTACCTTTAAAAATAACACAATAATGGGCATATTTTATACAAAGATCAAATTTTTCTTCAATTAGAAAAATTCGAAATCTCTGATACGGCCTGTTGTTTATTTTCACAACTCTCAAGTACGTCTTTACAACAATTATCCACAATTAACTACCTAACGAAGCGATCGTTTATTCCTGTAACACATGTAGTATTTACTCATGTACAGTATTATAATGTAGAAATCACTGATCTCAAAAAGAAAGGTTAGATAGAACTTCACACGGTTTCCAACAGCGAAAACGGGTAGCCACGAATACTAGAGCCCAAAAGTTAAAATAGCGCGGGAAGGTCCACAGTGTAAAGTAATAATGCTTTGAAGCTTGTTTGATGTGGACTACAATGGAGCTCAACAACTGACCTCGCTTTGGGGCGGAAGGCACTCGATGCAGTTCTCTTTAAATATCAGTAGCCAGAGTGCCCTTGATGTAGTTTCAAAACCTGCATTCAGAACCCATTTTTATAAATATAACTACTGACTACCATGCCAGTAACCTCCAGGGTCCAGGTAGGATAGTTGCAAGATGGCTTTATCTCACCAGATGTTGTTCTGGTTATGGATATAATCACATCAATGCATGCACCACTTCATGAAGTTATGTTCATCAATAAACTGGCTGAAAAGCTTGAATCTGAATGCAGGACCACCGCTCCACTTGATTTCTTTTACACCAGTGTTCATGTTTTAAAAGGACACCCCATTAAAAGCACAGCACTAGCAGCTTCAAAAGGAAATATCCACAGGGAACATTAGCCAAGGCGCTCGGAAGTTTCTCTTACATCATTGGTTTGTAGAACCTAACCAAGAACTAATTTCTTTGCTGACATGGTCACGTAGGAATAAGCAACTATTGGTAATAGCGAGAAGAATCAATGTAGTTGCAAATATTTCTTTCGATCCCTGCTTTACAAAGTATTAAATTCGGAATAGCTTCAAATATGGTTTTTTGGAAACTTGATCATTTGATGCAAATATTTTTTTTATTTTATATCCTAATATTTTTAATTTCTAAATAAAAACTTGAACACTTTAGAATGATGTTTTCAAGCTGCTGAAAACAATTTGAACCCTCTTTTTATATGCAACTGTTACATTGCCGGGTATCCTATTGCAAAATACGTAGATTGCATCTCATCGGGAAAGTGACTGACGTCCCAGTATCGATGTAATCATGTATGGGTACTCATAGGAAGGTAGTTAAAGAGGACGTCCAGTCTAAATATTAAAAAGTTTCACGGACCTAAGTATCTATACTAGGGAAAGGAGAAAAAAAAATCTATCCATGTGATTTAAATTTTTTACCAAAGACTTCTCCAGTCCAAACTGCTGCATAACACATCCAATTTCAAATTTCATGGTCAAACGTGAGGGCAGATGCCCCCTATCCCCCTATATTTGCGCCGCCTATATTATATGTAAACAAAGAAATGGAACGTAAGTGTATAATTAGCTATACACAAAAGCAATCAAATAATCACCGTGCGCATCGCTCTTGATTCGCTCCATCGTTTGTTGAGGGTGGAATGTAGTCGTTTTGGCTTCACAAAAGATTTTACAGGTTGATATTGAAAAAAATCCATATATTGGTGTGAAAGTCTTTATACATTGTTACACACTTGCATTATTGTTAGTAGTTGATGTTTTAAATGAGGCCACTGATCTCTAAAAACTTTGGATTGAGCATTTTTCGTCTCAAAGTGAGGTCAGCCATTGTACACCATTTTCGTCCGCATTAAACAATGCTTATAAACAATGTAATCTAATATGGCGGACTTTCCCGCGCTATTTTAACTTCTAGCGACTAGTATTCATGACCACACTTTTTCGTTGTTGGAAACAATGGGATTTGTTGATCCGTCCTTTTTTTTAAGATAAGTGGATTAGGTCTTTTTACGCCCTGAAAATTAGTTGCTAAAGTCTTCCCATCTCGTTCCTCCCTTTCCCATTTATGGAATTTTGTGCGCATGGTAATAGGTCCACGTGTTTCTTTGTCACTTGAAACGTAACAACTGCTTTATTTTATGTTACGCGGTGGGAGTGAGTCTTCAAGTTGCAATGTAACCAGGCACATGGCATCGACGCCTTTCTTTTATCAGGTACAATGATCAACCAAATTTACCAACAGTATTGACCAATATTCGGCTCCTTGGTTCATTTAACGTAGAAAATACAAAGATGCAAATACAGAAGCGGATCAAATATAGTTTGGGTACTGCTCGTAGAATTGAAAGTTGTCCTGGAATGGCTCTTGTCAATAAATGTAACATGTCATGTTACAATTAAATTAAAAGTTACATGTAACAATCCCTTTGAAAGATTTTAGTTTAATACCTATAGTATGAAACTGGAAAATGAGCTCCAACATTAATGTCTCAATACATCCGATCACTGCGACTTACGAGGCACGTGTTACACACATTTAAGTAAAATAAGTGTAACTGTAGGCTGTCACTCGAAGTCTGTAGCTTGGAGTTTTCACTCGTGACTTGCGAGTCATTAATTATTGTACCCCTCCCCCTTTAGAAATTCTGGATACGCCGGTGATTACCTATATATTTCCTCCTGGATTTTATTGAAAAAAACCTAAAAGAAATGCATATTATGCCAGGCGGGCCAAAATATTGGCTGCGAAAGAAGACTTAATGAGAGGATGCAATCATGCAAATAATTCTCGTATCTTGCAATTTCTTCCATTCTCGTGCTTGCGTTGCATTCCAATACTTCAGTCACTCCATTTCAAGTTTCAGATATTTTTCTTCTACAGCTCCTGTCTCCCTACATGTCTTCGTAATTATCAGATGCATAAATTCCCTTTATCTAAAGTGTCAGAAATAGTGCTTATAAGTGTGTATGTGCTCAGATAGCAGCTTGTTTTGCCGTCGAAAGGAATGATTCTGTGTACTCGAGCTTCCTGGTAGTTACATTGTTCAGATCTCAAAGTGCTGTCAGGAATTTCATACCTCCTATCGGTCTTAATTTAAAACCCGAGTTCTTTAGTATTATTTACTCAAAAGGGTGCTGTATTGAAAGGAAAACTAATGTTTGTGAAAAGTGGTAAAAGTTTTTTAAATTATGGTCGGATAATGTATACTTTGTAATAAAAGGACAATGTATCAATTAAGTGAGACTTTTCATAACCATTCATTGACTATAAAAACCAGACCAATTGCGTTGGAGCTCAGAAATAACACATCCATGACCATGATTCTTGTCATGGGAACAATGTGAGGTTAAATGATGACATAGCACACTTACAATTTGTACACAGAAAGTCGCGTAGTCGAGAGGTATCATGACATACGGGACCATACTGGTGGAGAGGGTAATGCTTTTTCTGCTTATACTTCAGTTTGGCTCTTCCGTGCCTGCATCAGTTTACCCTTCTCCCTTACCAAATAAACGCAAATAAAACCGCTTTTTGAAATATACAATCGAGTGGAAGCAACTTGAAATCCCTTGTTGCATAGTTTACCTAGTTTCTAACTGCTGGGATCCTTCTATTAGAGTTTTAGAGGCAAATATGTGAGGAATAGAAGGCAAACAGGTGATTGACTTCAGGAAAGTTCAGTGATTAACAAGCCTTAAACATGGATGAAGTAATAGGTTTCAGCCACGCTTTAATTAAACATCTTGGTCAGCAGTTATTTTACATGATTCGTAATCAACATAAAACCTTAGAAAGGTTCAGTGATTTAAACAGAGAGCAAGCCTAAAAATAAGCGAGATAGGAAACTTCCATAGTTCCTACAAAACGATTTCTGCATTGGTAACTTTACCATTCCTACCTGCTTTCATGTGCAAGCCTGTAACGTAGTAACGAATCGTTTATCATTAACTTAGAACACGTAGCCTTAATTTTAATAGAGGCGCTTAAAACACCAAGGAATGACTAAAGAGAAACTCTAAGATAGGAAACTACAACGTGGTTGGGCCTACTTCAAGTGGACCTGAGTAAGTCTGAAGAAGACGAAACGTAGTTCATCTTGCAGTTCCTTTTTGGCGTTTCTCTTTAAGCTTACTTTCTTATGGTTCATGTTTAGCACACATGAAAAGCCACAACTATGAAATATGTTATTTAAACGAGACGAATCACGATTCAACTTGTCTAAACACTAAAATATTTAATAGGAGTTCCAATGATCTATACGTTTTTCCATGCATAATTTTTCATTAGCAATAAACCCAAATGCTGGGCTGCATCCTTGCATAACGACGTAATCAATTCATAAATAGTTAGTATAACTCGATAGATCGTGTTCCACTAATTGATATAAAATAAAATAAACCATCTCTTGTCCGTTGTCTGAGACATCTACCACTTGTCATGATTATGTCACGTATTACACCCTCGCGTGGTTACTTTAGGTGATAAAAATCTTCATTTGCAAAAGAAAGCTTCAGAATCAAAAAATAAATAACTGTATCTTCAGCGCACCGATAAAAATGAAATCTGATTTATTTTGGCCACCAAAAACCTTTTATCCCGTACGAAACCCTGTTTAGATCAAAGAGATCTTGAAAGAACTCCTGCAGAATTGCAAACAATGAATCCAACTGGTGCTTTGTGGCTGAGTCTTTTCTTTGGAAATAATTAATTTTGGAATTTAATAGCACATCAAGTGGTCTTTCAACTTACAATATAACAAGATTATAATGTAGCTAAGACGCTAGTAGCAAAGCATTTTGAAATGTTAATCTATTCGTCTAAGAACAGTTCCGCTTGTCTTTCGGATTTGGGTTTCATTAAAGGTTGTTGAAAGCGATCTGGAACAAGTTGAAGTGTAGAAGCGTCATAAAATCCAACAACAAAACAATAATCTGATTAGTATAGATGGAGTTGTTGGGAGGTTTCTGGAAATTGCTTACGTATTTCTAAGCTTATCCTTGCCATTTGTGAACTTGCATATTCTTGATAGTGAACTTTCGTGTTGAAGATAGAGGCACTAGAAAAGGAAAGCAGTTAATAATAGAAAATAGAGCTCTGTCTAAACCATTTTATGTGAGAAACATAAATCCTTCATCAAAGAAGATGCCTTGATAGTATGCTTCTTGTTAAAGATGCCTCATCAATAACTATGGCCACACGATAAAAAGACACTGTGTTGATACCACAAATTAACGTTCCAACATAAAAAGGAATTAGTAGAATTTTGTAACATATACTATTTTTTGGTTGTTTTCCGATAATTTTCTTTGGACACTTTGCAGAGCAACAGAAGGCATTTCCTTCTCCTGTGTAGCGAGACTTCAGATGGACCTCCTAAATCATTTGCTTAACCATTGCATTTTAGTTTCAGTATAGTGAGGTAACGTTAACATGTCAATAAGACCCCCCTTGAGATTTTGTACATGTGGTTGTAACGGAAGAATCAGACCAATTTGATGAACGTAGGGTATAAACCAAAATTTTCAAAAAGTTTTTAAAGTGAATTTTTCTGTTATTTCTTTACACGTGGTTTAAAACTACGCTCTGTTAAAATGAAAACGAAGACAATCAAGACTTTAGGGTTCCCTGCAGCACCATGAATCTTATTCTGGCGCTCAACAATGGTATGACAGGTGGATGGCCAATAAATGATTATATCAATCAAAAGGCAGAACATAACAATATACTAACAGCCTGTTGTATCAACTTCTAAATGTGATTTTAACACACAATATGTCAAACATGAGCCACAATGCACAAATAAAGTTAAAGAGATGATGATGTTGGAAATTTTATCTCAATTTAAAATGTAGGCAGATCCTAGATTTAGTCTTTAAAGTTTCTTAATTACGTAGTAAGAAACGAACTTTCCATATATTGAATCAAAGTAATTGTTTCGCAAAGTATTAATAATATTTAAAAGAGTTGATAAATTACGTAGTCTGAGTTTGAAGAGAAATGTAAACAAATATTCAAATTCAAGGTAATTTTAGATGCCCCTGAAGCATTTATTTCATTGATGTGGTATTCAATGTCTCTATTTGAGTGTCTACAAGTTTTATGTCTGCTTATTTATTGTTTCATTGGTTAAGTCTTCGAGTAGCAAAATGAAGTAAAGAATATACCCAAAACTAAGGATGACATTACCAGGAAATGATTATATAGCTGTAGAAATTTTGTTAGCATTTTAAGAGCCTAAAATTTTTTACATCCCCTTAATACTACAAAATAAAAAATAATCGGCAAATAGGTAATAGATAATGACTTGTGATAACTAAATTACTAATAGATATGTTTGAAGCTGCAACTAACGTACCATTTATTGGAAATTCACTCCCACACATTTTCTTGTAGTGGCAAAGGCGAAGACAAACAAACCAGGAAAAAATGTTAATTGTCGATTATTGTGCATTTGTAGGAGCTAGGAATCCTCTGCCTTGAATCATTTAAAAACCAGAGGTTATATTTCTTGGATCAAAATATGAGCACGACAGTCTAAATGAAGGTGATAGTGGCTTCGCAAGTTAAATTATCTTTATATTCCCAATAGTCAGAACATTTTCTCGCAAATAGCATAAAATTAAAAAAAAACAGATAAGAAATTTCTAAGGTTTTATATGTGCAGTTCAAATAGGGATTGTATGATGATTTTTAACTTTATACATAAATTTGGTAAAGATTCCAGATATGTTCATCCTATAACAACGCGACCCATTACAGCATCTTTAAGAGTTATAAGCTTAAGGAAACGTAAGATACTGCCAACTTAAAGCAAAATGAAAGCTTTAGCAATTAGTATTTCAAGACGGGAACTAGTCCGAACTTTAATACAGAAGATCTCATTTCAGCTATAACATGTAATATAAAAAATGTTCGAAGTTCCATATCGTCTGTAGGCATTTGGTTTATCCACTGAGAGGGAAATGTGGTAACCATGGGAACTGTTAGTAATATTAAACTCACCAAACTGATAACAAACTAACAAACGGGTAATATATACCCAGTTTACTTAAATACCCACTGAGGATTTACGGTTGTTGTCATGACATAAAGTCCCCTAAAGATTCAGTGATGCACGTGCGTATATACATATAGAGAGACAGTATAGGAAAGAAAGAGAGTATTGAAAATGATGAAATACCGGATTTTATGACAAATCTGAAAAGTCCTTGCATTATCAGTCATCTTTTCTCTGTGTATTTCTACATTACCATGGCGCTGTTTTAGGGAACTCTTGCACAAAGAGGGACAAATTAACAACGGAAATATGGTAACAATAATATCTTTGGCCGGTCACGGATATTTCATACTTCTGGAGAACTCAGAAATAAACTTCAAGACAGTTTGCAACTGGAAACTATTGCCACAAAAAAACAGTCTAAGAGTGTCACAACATTTTCAATATATTTACTACCTATGACAAAGCAAATTAATATTCGATTTTATATATTTCTTAGAAAAATTAATCAAAACATTATCCTACAATGTTTTTTCGATGAGAACTAGAAAAATCTGAATTCTGTATTACCTCATAATAAGAAAATTCATAACATCCTCCAGGTTCGGATTATTTCCTCTTTGCAGTACCACTACCGACCATCTCCTATTCTGCTGTTTGTCATCCTCGTATATGTTAGCGAACAATTTCAATACCAATAACAGGTGTTAAATTTCGTTATAGACAGATACTCTAATCATTAAGGGTGCTAACTCCATTTGTGTGATCTTACATTCTCATTGTTAGTAGAACCAGCCTTGAACGCTAACAAATTGAAGGCAACGCCTGTTTTTCTTTGCTCTATAAAGAATAACATAATCCCAGCCAATTATTACCGAGATTGCACAACCAGAAATAGATTTCTAACTTCGTGGATGACACAATAATCTGATGTAAACGTATCGCTCTATATATTGTCTTTATGAATTTATAAGCTGTAGTTAACACACATCAATTTGACACTAATGTTAAGACTAGCTAAGGACACTTTCACCATCCTGGTCCTTACTCTTGCCATCGTGTCGAGATGATTTTGAAAACAGTTCGTAAAAACGACCAAAATGAGCAATAAAAACTGGAGTTGGGAGGCACAGTAAAACAATAATTCCACTGACTAAGCATAATATTGTAGACAGTTTTCCATATACTGTAACTGGAACCATGTCCCCATAGCCAACTGTAGTCATGGTAATAATGGAAAACCAGAATGTGTCCAATATGCTAGAAAACTTAGAATCTGGATATCCATATCCTTCAAAATAGTACAGTGCACTAGAGGACAAGGTGACTGCTATTAACAAGGAAAGAAATAATGCCCTGAGTTCTCCAAGACTCTCGATTAACGTCCTCCCAAGTATTTTCATCCCTTTGCTGTAACGAGTCAGTTTAATGACTCGAAGAACGCGAACCAAACGTACAAGACGGAGAAAAGATAAACTAACCACAGCTGAAGTTTCAGGGAAATTTGGTGCTGTGATAAAATAGGGTACTATAACACATAAATCGATAACACCCATTGGAGATTTAATAAAGTTTAAACGACGAGGAGTAGCATAAACTCGTGATATATATTCCGCTGTAAAAAAGACAACAAATAAGCTTTCCAATACAAAAAAAATTAGTTGATTTCTGTATTTGATAGCTGGGTCTTCATGTTCGTAGATTTCTGGCATAGTCTCAATGCAGTAAGTAAGTACTGACATAGTAATAATAGCAATACTCAAGTGAGCGAGAATTGTTGCAAAAGACGAGCTATACGGTTCTTCTAGAAGTTGCCAAAGCAAATGCCGAAATGTTCCCACATCCTCTTGTTTTTGGTAGTGCACTTCAGGAGTTACCTTTAGAGGAGTCAACAAGAATTTATCCTCAAGTAAATAAAACTTGAGTTCCTCTAGGAACAGCTTTTCAGGCGTCCATTCAGGTTTTGCAAGAATTCCTTGAGATTGGTAGAAGAAAAGTACACATTGAAAAACCTCAATATCTCGATTTAAGTACAGCTCTTGCTTACTGCTATCAAAATAGTCTTTACGATGTTCAGCTGATCCAAGGAAGGTATCAGGATACTTCTCTAATGTGGCTTTGTATGTCTCAAATCGGTATCCTCGTACATTAATTATAATTCTCTCATCAATTCTAGGGTGATACGTTGCAAACGAACGTCCGCCTTGACATTGAAGAACCTTGGTCGGTTTTTGCCTGGACGGTAATAACTCCATTTTTGCCTTCTTACGCATTAAGCCCATTTGCACCAAAGAGTTATTCCATAAAATTGACTTGATTTATACTTGCTTTGAGCATTGAAGCAGAGAGCAGTATTCTAACCAAGTCAACTGATCATTGCAGTGAATCAGTAACTGCAGATTTGGAACAAGCTATCGAGACCAAAATCAAGAATTTCCAGCTGAAAATCCTGAATCGGGTAAAAGCTGTCAATAAAAGCGTATCGGTAGAGCAAGGCGTAACACGTGTTCACGATCAAAATTCTTATTGAGGAGTTTGAAAGAAAACCACACAACTACCGGTTGGAACTCAGACATATCTGTTTAGTGACTCATTTGAATAAAGGTCGAATGTCGAATTTATTTATCTCCAAAATAGTTGCAAGGGTATCACAACCAGTCTTGTGTGTCCACATCTAATGAGCCTTGTCTCTTTATATCAAGCGTGTATAAAATATGGCAACGGAAAACTCAAACTAACCAACATACTCATCAATTATTAACAAAACAACAAATAGAAAATAGAGAGAGCGTAAAAGAATTCGATGAACTACATCTCCGTTCATAACAGGCAGAATTTACCAATCATATAATTTGCTATTGCGACCAGCATTGATGTAGATTTACATGTTCTCAGTAAATAGTTACGACATGAATACTTGCAATAGTCGCATTCATTTGCCTCCATATCTGATATGTTTTAAAAGTAGAAAGGGTGATAGGAGCCACTAATCCGATTGTCGTGTCAAAATTGTACAGTAAATCACATAAAATATTTAACTCAATCAGTCGCTTTATTCATTAAACAGCCTGTCTGTCTCCTGGTGTGCCATTTGGCCCAATGATCTTAAATATCAGATCATAATTATAGGTGACAAAATATTCTTTGACAGTGTCATATACATGGAAATCGCCATCTGCCAGAGTGAAAGAGTACAATGTCATGTAAATTAACAGCTCTATCCTTAGTCAACATGGGCAACGGATGTGTTTTTTATCATACATTACTTTCCATTACTGAATTCATTGCTCGTCCAATTACTTGAGTACTTAATAATGGTCTTGTTGCAGGCGATTTCCAGGAGAAACTGCTGCGACGGCGTAATGAGCTTAAGACACACACCGACGTTGAGTTGTTAATACGGTTTGTTGAACTTAAAAATACATCAACATTCTCTCCGCAAAAATTCGAACATTAAATTTTTATGCTTGCTTTAGTAGGGATATTAAAGTCATACAACCTGGACACCGATCAATCTTGGTAACGACTAGTATTTTGGTCGGGCTTAAAGATCGCTTTATTATCTTTTCGTCTTATTCTAATGATATGCTCATATTCTATAAGATCCGGCTGCATATTCCGTCATAACTTTATTTAATAATATGCTTATAATACAGAGATCGTGATCAGCTATTGTTAAACGATTGCAGACATGCAAACTTATCCATGAACACTGTCTACGAATACATTCTGTACACGATCTTGTGAAAGTAGCTAGATATGATGTTTAACAACAGTAGAATTGAACCACGTTACCGTGAGATAAATATTGTCGACATCAATACATGTGAAGCGTGATTAAGGGGACTTACAATACTTTGGAAAACCAATGTTATTAAACTGAAGATCACATAGTAAAGGATGATCAGTTTCGCTAGGTATAGTTAATATTCACGAGACATGCGTATAGTTATATAAGATATTCCCAGTAAAGGAACGACTTACACATTTTTCTGAAAATTATCTAATTTAATTTCCTACATCGCACATAGGTTTTATCGACGGGGAGGGAGATTTCTTGACATATTCAAATTAGGATAGTATATATATATAGTTTACCGAATATATATGAATTACGCATGAATTGCTTGATAACGAATTTTATATCGCAAGGCTACTCCTGTGGGGATTACTATAATAGTAACTGGAAGTTGAAAACAAACACGAATGTTGACATGAAGTCAAATTTATCTATCTATCCTGTATATATACATATATGTTTAAATAAATGAATGAATAAATAAATAGAAAGAGAGAGAGATCATGTTATATCATGGGATCAACTAGCTCAGTTGGTAGACCGCACGCCACGAGTACGTAGATCAAGGGTTCGAATCCCGTTGCTGACATACATTTCTATTATTCTGGTATCTTTTCAAATATACATCCAAGACTTACACACACACACACACACACACACACACACACACACACACAGATACATCCTATACATATACACCAAAATCTGGCAGTAAAATGTCAAGTTAGCCCAGCGCTGTTCTTTGTATTTGTTTTCAGTATATTTTAAATGCTCTAAACATGATAATTTATCAGGTTTTTTCTATACTTTAAAAGTTGGCACTTTCTCTTCATTCCCTAATCTGTTATGGTGTAGAGAAGGTGATGGCCACAATTCAGTCTCCTTTCTTAAGTTATTTCTTGTTGGAATAATTAAAACATTTTTATAGACTAAACAGATTTAAGTATGTTATTTTCCAGCAAAATCAACAATCAGGATTACAATATCTTTTAGTTATCGATTTCTTGTCGACCTTTTACAAAGGTACAGAAGAGCTGGAACAAAATATGTAAGTTTTAAGGCTAATTGAAAAAGTAGACATCAACTTTCTTTGGGCATATGTGCATGGAGCTCGAGCTGGTGATAGGAGCCACCGTAAATGCCCTCCTTCGAAAAAGATGGAAAGGGCATCCATTCATGGACTACTTACCATTAACACGCCTGGGGTATAACATGAAGACTGGTCTTGATTACTCATCTCTGTTTGTATTCTGTACTTTGTACACTGTACAGTAGAGGTACGTGGGGAGGTAATAAAAGAAACTCAAGTTTCGAAAAACTGGGAAGCCCCCTTTTCATTGCCGTCTATGTTTTATTCAATTATCTATTCACTATTTGGACCCTCGTCCTTGTTCATGGAGGCGCAAAGAAGTAAATTCTTAAAAAAGGAACAATAAATGTTTGACCTAAGGTTGGACGTTCTTATATTTATAATACTTGTTTTGACCACAAAATTTTCTCATTCTTCTCTCAGTTTTGATATGACATGCAGCACAGTCAAATGTACTTTCAAAAAGGCAAACAACTTTTTTATGACTGTTTCATAATTTACAGATCAACCCAATCTGTAAAAAAAAAAAAAAAATGATGATGATTATCATTATGGTCTTAAAGCAAGAAAAAAATAAGAGTTATTATTAATATTAATGTTATAATTAATTTATAAATGAGTGCCAACAAATTGCGACAAAGAACATAATACTCTTACAGACGATTAAAAGTATAGTGACACGAAACGTGGATTATCTGAGTAGAAAAATCATACGTTTAACAATTTGTGCTACTTTTTTTGTAGAGGTAAAAAATGTTGAGGAGAGCCAGAGAGGTACTTGCATGGCAGTATAGTTAGGTGTACTTTGTTCGGTTATTGTTGCTTTTGAGGCGGATAGTTTTTGTTAAGAGGTGTTTGCTTATTTGCTAACTAGAAGAGTTGTATGATCTTCACTCAAATATGGGTCAGGGTTGATGGCTGTAATTTTTTCATATAGGGTTAAACTTAGTTATAGAAATCTATTATTTACTGCCTAATTGTCGAGTAGTGTTTTGAGGCCAGTTATGTCTTGATATATTTTTAATTTGCGTTAAATCATAATCTTTGTTCATGTTGTCATACAAAAATTTGGCTTTTTTATGCCTCAGATTTTTATTGCTTTTTTCTGACTTGAAAGTTGAATCTTAGCCGCACAATTTCGAAAAACTACCCTAATAAAAATTAATATAGCACTTGAAGCCATGTTCCGAGCCGTATTACTTCTTGGGACCAAGTTGCGCTGACAGAAAAAGAAGTTGAAAGGTTAGATTTGGACGATAATACCCTATCGATAAACAATTACATTTTCTAAAAACTCTCGGTGCAAAAAAAAATTTCGCGAACTTCAAAACATCTTTTCCTTTACCATTACAACCGGGTGACGACACTTGAAATATTTGCGCAATAAAAACTTACTTACCCCTCAGTGACTTTAACCTTGGTTTGATTTAGTTGCTAGGAAGTCGTGACTTTGTCCGATGACGTCATGGGTACCAAACAGCAGTATGATTACGTAGCACATAAAGATATTGTCATTAAATGATAGGCGGTATCAATAACTAATAAATGCCCGAGCATCTTGAAGCAAGGAAAACTATAAAGTAAGAAGTTTGAGTCTGAACCTTGGATCTTGACTGTGCCTATTTTCAAAACAATAAAGAGGGGTATTAATGAGAGCTAAACTTTAATTACAGGTGTTTACGGCACACATGTTACTGTTGATGATTAGGTGAGTTACCCCATTGTTTACTTAGGTCCGTGTCAATGAACGTGCCCTTCCTCAATTGAAACGATGACTGAGATAATGTACGAGGACAAAGAACAAGCACTGTTAGAACAAGATAGTCAATACAAATAAAAACGTACATCTGCAACATATGAACCTGATTTGACTTAATGGTGTCCTCACATCGAATAGTCACTTAACTGACAGAAATACTTAAAAAGTTTTGACTCACATTAGGAATCTGACTGGAGCTCGTTTAATTATTTTGACAATATCTACCTGTATCTTTCCGGTGTCATAATCTAGAAATTCATCATTTAGAAGCGGAGAAATGGAAACGTTATAGTATTTGTGTTGAAATGAGACGTCGAGTTTGCAAGTTAATTAAAGGAGTAAGTACTCTGTTTATCGAAGGAGTGTTTGGAATTACTTTATAGATTTTGAAATGTTTAAAAAACTTATGTTCACGATCACGACCATGATCACGATCACGATCACGATCAATCCCATGATGAAATCACATATACATATGATGTACTCCAACAAGACAACTGTGACAAAAAACAACTTAATCCAAGCATATATTATGCGCCAATTATTGCACTTGGAGGATGGCCAAGAGAAGGCAACCGAGAAGTAAATATAACAACAACTATAAGTCCAAGAATCATCCTTATAAACTTATTAAAAATGATAATGTTATTGTTATAAAAGCGAGGAGAAATTGTTTAATACGTTTCGAAATAATAGATGAAAGGAGATAATGAGTTCCAGACATGCGTAAAAGGTATAGCATTACATCCAAAATCATGGCGTAGTGACAAGGCTTTAACTAGTAGAGAAAGCATTCTTTCCAGTGACCACAAGCGATTGTCAATTACGTATTTATTTTATTTTCCCCACGGCAATGCCTGCATAAAATGGTATTTTTGGAATCATCGATATTGGTTTCCGATCACAGAAAATTACGTTCCCATGTAATAACATGCATAACACGGCCAGAATGTAAGACGGTCTTCATTATTATTTGAACAGGAATTATTTATCAAAACTAAGTTAAAATTTAAGCATTATGTCGTCATGACTTATTATGACTTAAGAGCATGCGTGCATAGCAAACTTTTATTGTGGAATTCTAAAGTCGGTTTGGTTTTAATCTAGTTCTTTCTGTTATATTGAGAATGTTTTAAACAGCAGTTGCAATAGGCTAAAATTGGATTTAAAAATATTTATATTTTGGTCAGTAGTCCTCTTCATCTTGGCACGTGAGTACGAATTACATTCATGTTGGTATCCAGCTGATTTGTGTCATCTTTCTTTGCATTCAATGTCTTCTAGTAGAAGTTGTTTTCTTTAGTAAGGAAATAATCAACATTCTTATCGTAGCATAGAACATCATCTAAACTTACATTTTGTATTACTAGAGCGGTTTTCTTTCAATTTCAGCTTTGATTTCATTTGTATAAACAATATGGAATCACGTCCGGACAAATAATAATACTTGATCAAGTAATAACCAAAATGTTATAAAATAACTATTTTTGTAGCCATCATATAAATTTATATTTGACCAGAACAACATCAAATTCATTCAATTTAACCTCATGGATTTGGTATGATTAATAACTGGGTATAATTTGACTAATTGTTATTTCACTGAAAAGAACCTTCATTCAATCAGTGGGTTTTGGAGCACACATACATTCTATCTCACAAATAGACTTATGAAAATAAACTACTCAAGTTAACCAGCTATTTTTTGTTAGAGCAAACTTCATTATAAAAACCTATGTAGTAAAACAATGTAAGGAAGCACGTAATAACTTCACCTATGCTGAAAGAGGGCGGGAGGCTGACAGCGCCCCACAGCTCTTCATGTTTCCCTATCTTTCACAGACGGCGTGTCCAATCTTTAATGAACGACTCTTTAAACTTAAGAAATCCTCAAAAATATTCAGTGTCAAGCAGTTGCTTTTAATTCTTGCCGAAAACAATATCATGAATAGTCTCTTCAACATAGAAAATAAGTCGTATTTTAGGCCTTCAGTGACAACTGTATTGTATTACTTCCATGACTCTATTAATACCTTATTTGAAGTAGTATAGCGATTTAATCCTTTCTGATGCCATAACTAGACGACTCTTCTATTGCTAATACATCAGCTTTACAATAGATCCAGTATGTATATATATTCGTGGATCTAACAATCGCGAGATCACCCTGTTCCTTGGACTCCCAAAATAAACCTGTCTGGATAAGCTTGAGATATAAAAAAGTGCACGACGTTTTATAGGTTCAGATTTCTAGATAAAGCGACATAAATAGCTTATTGATCAGTGAGACGGAAGATGGATTTATCCAAATCGCTTGCAAATATGTGCTTAACATATAGCAGGGAATAAAATTCATTCAATATCTTCATGAGGCCAATATTGATAGTTCGAAATAATTGAAAAATTTCAGCACCAGTTCGTGGCTGTTTCGCAAATTACTTTCCGTAATACGGGAAGAGTGAATTTTGAAGAATAACTTCCAGTGGTCACCACCAAACGGACCAAGTAAAAGTTGCATGAAGACAAGAGGACGTGCTGAAAGACTATTTGAGGCCGCATGACGTCATTTAGGAAGAGAGAGGAAACTAGGTTCAAAAATTTACTGAATGAAAAGTGCAGCTTTCCAATAGAGACTAACTGCCAGGGACGGAAAGTGCGGGGAAATGTATGAAGAAAACTTACTACAACTTTAGTAGTAAATGTATCATTGCCATATTTCTCGCCGTAGAAAAGCATAAATTATTTCCGTTTGTAATCATGCAGGTCTCTTTCACTAAGTCTAATCCTATTTTCACGTGCTTCGCGGTTTTTTGTATAGGCGACCATGGTAGATAAAGTAAGCATATGGTACATGAATTAGAGGATGGGAGCTTAGGGTGTCCGGTGACAATATAAATTTTCAGATATTCGTTTGCAGCACAATTACTTATACTAATGAAAATAATCCTCAACACCTAGAAAGTGGTTTCTGAATTCAAAATAATTGTCTCAAGGATAGAGCAAGAATATGGGAACTCACTTCATGAGGGGACGGAAATTATTTCGGAATACATGACAATATCAACATTAAAATCAACGGCAACAAACCCTGATCAAATGAAATAGAAAGCACATGCCACGGTAAGGATCATCAGTTCAAGACAGCGACACAGGGTTCATGAAGGATAGCACAACCGAGAGAAAGAAATACCTCCATTCAGCCATATTGCATTTATACGACTCAACAATTGTACCTCTGGTTAAAAAGACTGAAATATTAAGTATTATAGAGACCAATGAAATTTTGTTGATTAAGCATAGAGACTGGCACGAGCAAGGAAGAAGTTGTTCAAATTTCTTTGAAACTGAACAAATTGCTTAAAAGTTATCAAAGACCTTTGTTAGGGTAAATCAAAGGCACAGGTACAGGCAGCAAGATAGCAAAAACGTTCCTTAGTGAATAAAGAGGCTATTCTCGAAGGTAAAAGGGAGTCAACGTTTTGTCCGCACTCTAGTTCATATCATTTGTACTAACTGGGGCATTTGGTAAATTTTCATTCAATAAATCTAGCGTCAGGTTTCTGTGACATATGCCAATCAGCCGCGCAGTGGTAATCATGCAGCTGCCATTTTTTTTTGTAGTTGTGGCGGAGGCTCTATCCTGACACATTTAAGAAGATAGTGTTATGCAGTTATTAAATGGACGACTTGTAGTAGACGTAGTAGAGATGTAACACTCAAAACAGTAATGTTATACAATAAAACGATAATAAGTCCATTTAAAATGCTTATGTTTCCTTCCAAGCGAAATCGATTCCGTACGAGTTATGCGATCAAATGCTAATCCTTGCTATTTCTACAGAACAGAGATTACGCTATTGAGAAGTGGTCTTCTTTTTAGGCACAAACGAGGGCTTGTTTTATTACCCATTTTTGCCAAGAATGGGTCCATCGACCAGGCTTCACTAACAGGATTGCAGCAGGCACCGGACACTCGTTTACACACCTGAGGAAGATAAAACTTACTTGCTTATGTTTTATGTTTGCAAGCTATGTCGGATGTAAGTCTGATTACGAAGCTTGTACGTAACACCTTGTTTATTACACTACATTTTACAAATCTAGATACCAATATCAGAACCCCTCTAGCAAATCCATGGAGTTGTTGTTTATGAACAAGGGTAGATATACGTAAATAATATCTACTGATATCGTTACATGTTTTTTAATTAAAAGATAGATAAATGAATAATGATAACAGATCAATAACAAGAAAACAAAACATATTCAATTAGCAGCAAATAGGTTTATTTCAATAAAAATCAATTAATTATGTCCTAGCAATACAAAGAGTTTTAACTAATCTGCCTCTGCAGTTCTTCCAAGCGGGAGTTCATTGCACATAACGAAAACTGAGGGTCTAAAGCCCGCCAGACGTAATTTCAGACATTTGATTGAAATGTTTTTATTTTTGTTTTCGAGATAATGTTTCTTTAAGGTACAGTAACTATTGAAATGTTAGTGCCTTTCTCTTGCATTCTACACACTGGTAGGCCTATGGACATTCTTATCCTTTTTTCTGTTTAAGGGACAGAGCCCTCTACTCAGACTGTCCTCTCGTTATATTTCGTTATTGTTTCTTATCTCTTAAACTATACTTGGGTGATGTACTGATGCACTTTACTGCAGTATATCAGAATTTGTAGAATCGTCGTACATCATATTCACGCATTCACTTCTGTGGACACGAATTTACGTTGGTGAGCAAGCAAGTCCAATGTAGAAGCCTCCTAGCTGTCCTTGGTAGATACGTCCGTTCTATTGAAGGATTAAAACAATTAAATCTGGATTGCCTTGGTAAGTTCGTCATCTCATTGCACAAACGTACTGCTGATCTTCATTCTCAACTTCCGATACAAATATTCTGTGACAAGTGTCTGGCGAGGCTTATATCAGGAGATATTTTACGAGATGATTTAACCCTCAGTATTAAACTGTTCAAAAAATTGATAAGCTAATCCTGGTGACACTGTTTGTAATGTCATTGTTATTTTTACATTGTAAACAGGTACGACAGCTGCATGCCGGTGTTATGTGATTAATAATGGGCTTGGTTGTTTATGTTATGGAAACATGGTCTTAATTTAGTAAAAAGATTGAATCGTTTTCAATTTTTAAAGTGAACGCTACTTGCAATTCATAACATGAACGCGAGCGATCCCTTTGTTCAAAAGCATTTATTGTAAAATAAGTGAATAAGAAATGTTAGAGAAACCTAAACATGGGAAGAACAGAGTAAAACTATTTATTTGTGGTATCGGGATAGGGCTTGTGTCACGTCTCTATGCTCATGCTGTCCGTTAATAAGTTGCTAAAATAACTCAATTCTGTTGATTCAACATACTTCATTCTCTAGAAGTTCATACGTTTTGGATAAACGTTATAGCAGAGGCCTTAATGTTTGCCAGGCTCTGAGGATTAAAACGAATTAGTGTGCTTTCGAGAATATTCAACAGAATACACAAAGTGACTCCATAAAACAGCTATTAGATTATATTTACCTAGTTGGTTATTGTAGAGGGAGTCCATAGAGGCAACCCAGTTTGATTCAGTTGTAAATTGTTTGGCAACTAATAAAATCTACAGTGGTTTTTATGTGAAAATAAACAACTCGGTGATTTCAGACATCAGTGAGACGTCGACCCGATGTACTGAGTGATCTTTAAAAAACCCAACCTTAACAAGACTAAGTCCATAAGAAGTTTTGCTGTAAATAGTAACTCCATGTAACAGAGGTGCACTAAGTACTCGTGATAAGTAATATTAAACTTTGTTACATTATCATTGTGTTAGAAATCGTTTTGTGTGTTTAAAATTTATCAATAATAA
This sequence comes from Carybdea cf. marsupialis auct. non (Linnaeus, 1758), assembly GCA_010016065.2. NCBI lineage: Eukaryota > Metazoa > Cnidaria > Cubozoa > Carybdeida > Carybdeidae > Carybdea > Carybdea cf. marsupialis auct. non (Linnaeus, 1758). The sequence goes on along the minus strand of JAAAKL020003978.1, from coordinate 407 downwards.
CGCAAGAGAATCAGGTTTACTACTTAAAATAATTCATTAGTATTTATAATATAATAGAAAGTAAGAAAATAGAAACAATAGAAAGTTCTAGAGCATATGAAAGAAAGGGCAATGTTGAATTTTTGTCTGAGAAGATCTCTCAAGAAACATGGGTACTTTTTGGTGTTAATTTTCGTAAAAATTTCCGCTGGTACATAAGTATTGGCTTTGCCAAACTTCCAACCTGACAAGGCTTCATGTGCTCTTTCGTCGTTTGATCATAAGTGCGCCAGACCATTTTAATCTGTAGGAGAGGGGGGGGGGGGGGGGGGGCAAAGTTTTTTTTTTTTGTTTTTATATTTAAAAAATTGGGGGAAATTTATTTTTTGGGGTTTCCCACTCCCCCCCTTTTTATTAAAGAAACCAAA
>JAAAKL020003977.1:0-21901 GCA_010016065.2 Carybdea cf. marsupialis auct. non (Linnaeus, 1758) | reverse complement strand
AGTAGTAGTAGTAGCAGTACTAATAGTGGTAATGATAGTAAAAGCAGTGATGGCTATAGTGATAGTTTTACTAGCAAAGATCTTAGTAAGAGTGGAAACAATAGTAGGATACCACTGGTTATTAGCTACCCCCCAGTACTTAATAAGGTTGAAGAGATAATTGACCACCTGCAGAAGCTGTTAACTAGTTCTGAAGAGTGTACAAAAGATTTTTTCAGTAGCACCCGCCATTGCATTTAGGAAAGATCAGATGAAACCAAATCTAGAGATGTTGGCATTTATAGGTATAGGAAGGCAAGGTGCCAAGTATGCAGTTTTGTAATAAGGGGGGGGGGGGGAGATAACTTTGGGGCGTAGTTCTGGTAGAACATATAACCTAAATCATAGACTATGTTGTAATTCTTGAAACTGCTGTGACTTCTACAGTGTAGGGTATGTTTAAGTAGGATCTGGAGTAATGTAAAAAAATTTTGAAAAAATAAGATCATAAATGTCTAGGAAATTGTGTTCTTATTGGCAATGGTATCATTCTCGTACCGGATAGCATATTGACAGGAGAGCAAACATTTACATCCTTTTATGATTCTAAACCTTTAATACATTTTATATTAAAGACAACACAGGAAATGCCAGTACCTTTCAAGAGCTCGGGATAAATGCATTTTCCTTGTAAAAATATATGTATGCCACAAAACAAATGCAAGCTAGCTTAGTGTCAGATATTTTTAATTGGTGCCTGGACTGCAATGAGAAATCTTCAACAACAAAGATTTATTGATTAAAGTGTTTCAATCACATAATGGAACAAGAAATAAGTATCTACAAAACACATTTAGAGTCTTTTCTGTCTTCCGAGATATGACCCTGGTCTTCGCTAAAATAGCTGGGCCAGACACATTTTTAAATGACTGGTCAGCTATACCATTTGTTGTTTTAGTTGTCTCTTATATATATTTTTTTCAATTTTTTTTCAAAAAAAATATATATATGTATACGTTTAATATTTAAGTTATTTCACGTTGTGGAAAATAAGGCCAAGAAATTTCTGTACATGACCTGATTAGTTATTCCTCATACGATATGAAGTAAATATCTGACAAAATCTTCTCATCGGCCTACAAAGTACACCAGAATGTTATTTATTTCACCTGAAGGTGTAACAGATCAAGTTACCATCTAGTTTCAAAACAGCACAGAATTCACACCGCTACGACCAACACTTAGAAAACGATATCACCCGCAGTTGAGTATGAAGAAAAAACAAACAATGTCAAATTTCATAGCGTTTCGATCAACAACAGTGGGTTATCTACCTACAAGCATAGAAAAAAGAACAAGAAGGCAACTAGCAAATACCACCTGTGGCTGGACCAGCTATCATTCAGAAAAAATTGTTCAGAAGAGTAACAGATACTCTGCATGGCAAAAACATCCATCTGCACAATTAATTGGCTCCGTCGTAGACTATTTACTAAGGGATCTAACACTAGATAATTAGAGTCGCACTGTTTACAAGACTAACGTAACTCGACCGTCATTACTTCAAGAAATACTATGAATACACCAGTTTTATGTGTAGTTTTACATGCCTGCAGCGGGGTTTCGTCTTGGCTAACCAGGAAAAATCATCACTTTTGTTTAAAATGAAATTTTTGTTTTGAAGTTAAAATAAAACTAAAAATATTAATAAACAGGAGTTTCCTACTTGTTGAACAAACATGCAGCTGGTTGATAGTTCTTTCCAATTACTCAGCTGTTGTGAAGATCCGTGATTACGGTTTATGGTGAACATCTGTCCATGATGTACATATCTGGTCGTGTTTACTATTTAGTTCTGATGTCATTTACTTCCTCAGGTCGGCCATGAGTTAACATCTCTGTTACTGAGCGAGAATGGATTAGTGATAACTAATACTTCAGACGTAACTGTTCGCGCTGTTAGCTTCATTCAACAACTTGAATTTAAACTGAAAGTTTTCTGAACAGCATGAATTGTGAGTGCAAACGTTTAAAGCTGTGAAGTTGCTTCCATGCACGACCTCTACTTCCGTTTCACAAAGATACTGAAGGTCGAGTGCAGATGATCTTGAGGGAGATTGTTAAATTCAGTACTGGGTTTGATACTTAAAACGTTTATATCCTCAATCCATATTATTCAATGTCTTCGCAATTCAACCTTAAAGCACACTGACAATATTTCAGTCAAAATATAATAATCCTTGTACAGGGTGTATGTGTGGAATTTGATCCCATTTGAAAAAATATCAACAACCCTCAAATATTTTCTTTTACGTGAACTGTCCTTGGTGGTAAAGAATCGACTCTAGTTGACTTGAATCTAGCTCTGCCGATCTGCATATATAACTGATTTATTGGATTTATCAAGATACGTAAAGGGGCAAGCAAAGCAAAATACCACAAAAATTCTGAAATAAAACGACAGAGGACTTCGGTACAATTGCAGTCCCTACGGTATAAATTGCCTCAACCAAGGAGACGGTCAATGTTAGCGTAACCAATACCAATTGAAAAGTTGTGGAAATATTTGAAAAATAGCCATTGATATGCAATAATTGAATAAGCTGGCCGAAAGATCAACTTCACAATACAACAGTTGATCACAGTAGAATGTGACGATGTGGTTGTGGCAAGAAAAATCAAGAAGGAAGAGAACTTCGTAGATTCCTATCTTACTTCTGGTCACTTAAACTTCTGAACAACTTAATCCATGGCATAAATTATCCCTGCATGTTATTAAAATTAGTAAGTCCCATTCACTATTACATTGATGTCTTGTCTGTGAAACCTTATCCTGAGGTCTAAGGGATTAAAACGCAGTGTAACTCCCGGTTTTTCAATAGGGGCAATCAAGTTTGAACAAGAAGAAATAAGCCTACAACTACACGAAAATATGAAATCTATCTCCCTGAAACAAGATGGTCGAATTCATCACGTTCGTATCATAATCTATCGATAAACAAACCGGTATGCAACACATTAAAACGATCTGACACAACAAGGCCATGATTGTCCTACGTTGGCTGAAGTCATCAAAATGAAATGGAACAAGTTCGAATGAGAAGAAACTAACTAGTGAGTAAGGAAAGAGCTATCACCACTAACGTAGCGACGCCAAGTTCGATTTCAAACTTTCGGTATCGACAACACGAACTTGATGCTCGTTATGATCTTGCTACCAAAGAAACGGAAAATAAACGGATCAACTAAATTCAGGTGGTATCCCTATCTGGTAAATAAACTAGCTTACCTGGGTGGACGGTAACTAGTTGCAAGTACTGATCGCTTTGTTTTATCAGAGATATAGCGTCTGTCTGGGTATATCCTGCGACATGCTTTCCATTTATTTCAAGTACTAATTCTCCTGGTGAGATATCGCCTACTCGAAATATAACTTTACTCCTCAAAACGTCACCTATCACAACAAATTGGCCATACTCCGACCCTCCTTCGATGCACAAGTTGAAACTCCCACTTTCTCCTCGAGTCACACATGCATCCGAAGTCCTTTCACTCCAATGATGAGCTTGTAAATTCGTCTGAGACATACTGAATGTTCCAATTCAAAAACTTAGACACCTATAAACGACATAATCAAGTAAGCTAGTGAACCGAGGTATTCCTAGAAGTGTCACTACTTTGGCACTGCAACGACATTCTTCGCCATGATTCATAAGATCGGGAAGATGTGTAGATCAGTTTGGAATGTTCAGTTCAAAACAATTACAAAAGAGAAAATAGATCTTGATCAATATAAACACAAAACATATAACTTCAAATTACGGCTATTTTCTCAGTGAACCGATCAGATTTACATCGAAATCTACGTAACTATCTTATGTTAGCCAGAAAACAAAGTTGCACGATCTAAATCTCAACACTGTTAAGCTAATCTTGAAATAATTAAAGCAAAGATGATAATTTCTCCATCTGCTCGAATTAGTGGATTTAGCAAATGAGAAAACAGGTCTTGTGGGCACCCACAATCCATTGAAAGCGTCCTGTTGTTGCCATGTCAACCACACCGACAGTATTCATAAGATGACAATAAAAATGGTCTCCTTTGTACATGTTGTTAATTGTACTGCGTAGTCTATGTTTGTCTGCTGAGGACCCTATCTCGCTTGAGTGCCTTTATAGACAGTTACTTGCTTTGAAATTGCTAAGAGAATACTTACACAAGCGTAAAAGCCAATTACTTTGCATTGCATATCAAACTGCTGCAAATCTAATCGATATTTTCTATTTTAGGGCTTTGTGTTTACAATGCCCCCTGCTGAGCTATCTCGCAAATAACAAGTTTGGTATTCTGTCGAGAAGAACTTCCCAATTCGCTACATAGTCTGGGAATAATAAATGAGGTTAGTCTGAATCTGGAGGAAACAATGAAACCGAGTCTTCCACGAGTTGATTGAGACGTTTCCCTGAAATTACAACATACTACAACGATCCATTATGATACATTTGGATATAAACAATAACAAATTTTTGTCAATTTATTTTATTTGATCTTCGATGGTGCTTGCGCGCGACTGAAAACAAAAATATTTTACAGATGAAACTGTCCTGCCTCTATAGTTTATATTTATAATCTCTTTGGATATCAATTTAAGTCAATAATTATAACAGATAAAAGGTTCGAACTTTGATAATCGGTGCCTCCCAAGAGGGTTCTAGAAAAGAGCATATGTAGGTAGCTTGAGATCTTGACTTCGTTGGACCGATACAACGACAAGTGACAGTGGAAGATATGGTTAAAGAAATTCCAAGGTAATCTTTGCCAGGTGTTATGTACGTTAACAGGAAATGTTTAGAATGTTCTGAAAAAGCCAAAGGTTCAAATTAGGTCTACCGTTGGGTAGAGATGTTGATACTGTGACTTTCACAAGTCATACACTAGCAGAAAGGACTACGAAATTAGCTCCCTTTTAGGTACATAACATGGTAAGTGAATAGCAAGAAATAAACGGTAGCCTACTCAGACGTACGTCACTGACACACCTCAACATTCAGATTTAAGTTACAGTGTATTGATTTCATTTTTTGAAAGTCAATATCGAGTCGAAAACTAATGGTGGTGAAAGCATCTAGGCCCAACAAAATGCTTACGGTCATGCTGGAAATCGATACGGGTCCTCTCGTCCTAAAAACCTTTAACAACGTGCCGCTAGAGAACTTACACACAGACGTATACATATATACAATATCAATTAGAGTTCATGGCTGGTCAACACTAAAATTATTTTAAACATCAATAAGTAAGCACTACCACAATGATGTATGGAAACAACCCTTCATCAGAAACGCGAAAGAACATTTTGATGCACATATATTTCTAAACCTTAGTATAGTATGATCATTTCACTGGCATCATAATGAAAAAAAACCCAACATCGAAGCGCAACAACAAATGCGTATTTTTCTTCTCCTTCGTTTACACTTTTCCGCCTTTGGTAAGCACTGTGTATTCATCAGGCTATTAGAGCATTCCACTTTTTCCTGTCAGCCGTTGCCTCTGTCAGATGTTCTGAACCCAGTGTTAATTGTGGGTCGATCTCCCGGAGGTCTCTCTTTATTGTGGATATCCAAGTGTTAGGTGGTTTCCCGGGAGGTCTTCTGGCTGGGGTTAGTGCTTCTTTGAGTGCTCGATATACAGGAGTGTCTGGTGGTAGTCTCATCATATGACCAGTCCATCTCAGCCTCCTCTTCCTTATGGTGTGTGACCATTTCTCTTCTTTTGTTCTTTTGTAGAGTTCTTTGTTGGTTATCTTTTCGGGTCATTTGATTCCCATCATTTTTCTTAGCAGGTTTCTATGGAAGGTATCACTTCTCGTCTCCTGCTTTGAAGTGAGTCCCCATACTTCACTGTTATACATGAATATGCTTGTGATGAATGCATTAAACAATCACACTCTGATGTTAAGAGAATGCGTATTTAATGAATCTATATAACTTACATACGTATAGGTGTGTGATAGCCTTTTGAATTCTTATATATATTGGATATATAAGGAAAAAATATATACTAACATTTCTGTAAGTACATGTATACACACATACATTTTTACAAGCATATAAAACTGCAGGAAATAGCGATAACATTTTAGTACTGAAAAACGTTTATCGCCTGACAATCCTCAGGGTATAACACAATTCTAACAGTCAGACCTGGCTACTTTCAATCACAGATGGGTACTATTTTCATTGATTTCTTCTCAATTCCATACCTTACGATTTTGTACTCTGAGGAGTGTCAGACGAATAAAGCTTTTCAGTACTAAAATTTTTTCGCTATTTCCTGCAGCTTTACTGTTCTGTACCACCAACAAACTTTTTACAAAAATATATTAAGTTTTAAAAAGATATCAAACAAAAGTGAAAATGTCACCATCGGGATTTCACTTTTCTCTAATACCTCTTTAAAACTTGATATTTTCAAATCCCTCTTTGATGATGAACGTACATATTAATAGAAGTAAACAGAGATGAAAGCAGCAGGCCTAATATCCGTTACTGCTCTACTCTCACTGCTATTGACACGCAGTTCTCTAGCCTCTTGTAATGAGCACGCGATAAAGGTAATGATGCCGAGTGGTTCATGTTAATAAATATTTTCTTTACAAATCTATATACATTTATATACTTATTACTACTGTCTGCCTCTTTACTGTATATATACTTACATCTATTTACAGACGACACATAAACTACCTTCAGATTTTATTTGAAAACCACCAAAAGGCGCGAGGCATAAATAAGGAAAATCCATTTTGTTTTTAATTATAATCCATTTAGATTTAAACATATATTTATATCAGAATATACAACAGACGTTCACATTTTCACAACAAGCTTTTCGCTAACTATGAAAACACATTGTTTCCAACTGCATCTCAGCTATGCACTGTTGCAAGTGCTTCCAGCGACGTAATCAATTTAGGATCGGTTTTGTTTTGGGTTCTTTTTGAATGGCCGGTACTGTGGTGCCTTTACCTAGTTAATTTTCGTCCGAGCGGAGAAATATAGTACTTAGCATAGAAATGAGAACGACTGACGAATCTCCTTTTCGAATGTTTACAATCAAAGCTTGTAACTCTCTCCTCCAGCTGAAGCGAAAGAGGCAGGTCTCCGAATGCCTTTTCGTCTATCTTTTAATTCATTGTCATTGTCACTAAGACTAACTGTACTCTACGCTTCTGGATAAATGTTAGACAGCAGGTGATGAAAGCGAGCTGGATGACTGGTTCAAGTACCTTGGGATGTGATTCACTGAGAAAGTGGATTATATTTAAGAATGACTCCAATGCTCGTAATCGCAGGCTTCTTTCGATAATTCATCTCCATGCTTTCCTCCATGAAGTAAGACGACCATAGTTAATTCATGAAACCTACATGACGTTCATTAAAAGGCGCGTTTGACAACATCTCTTTATAGTGCCGTACGAATGCTTGACTTATTGTGAGTCAAGTCCCAAAGCCATTGACTAAACAGTTGGTGACATGGATTAATGGTCTCATAAGCAATATAATTGAAAGATATCTTCCTCAATCCTATTGCATTAGCTTTTTTACAGTTGAATACAATGCATGGTCTTACCAAGGATGTAAAACGCCGGAAAAGAACTGGTTTAGAGCGGTCATCACCAATGCAGAAGTTTGGCACGACCGTGCTGTGGCGCGCTCGAGAAACGACTGATTTACATCCCAGCGATTGATCCACCAGGTGGAAACACATATACCTCGTTATGAGCATTTTTATACGTTACTATTTGGCATTATTTTCAGTGGCGTAGGGTATCACTTTGGACCAGGCGTGCTACAAAAATAGTTTTGTCACAATTCCCTTATCAGGCCAGGCACATCTATAGAAGTACTGTTTTGTCTTTGAACATAGAATTCAATAATATTAGAAATAACATCATCATAAAAAGATGCCCCACCCTTAAGCAATGGAATATTTTCCCCTCTAGGTCAAGTCAATCGATTTCTGCTTTCAGCCAATGCGTGCTCTTCTTCGATAGGACGCCTTAGGACCTTTTTTGACTAGAGATATTTGTACCTAGGTCGCTCTGCCTCCCTATGATTCTATTGTTTTCAATGACGTTGAGCGTCGTAGCCATAGACGTATAAAGGCTCCTAATATATCGATGGTCGTAGCACACCTTGCCTCAACAGAACCTGTATAGAGACTGCAGCATAGAAGAGGAACTTGGCGTGTTGCTTCCATGCAGTCTTGTGACAGAACAGTGAGATGGGAATATGCAGTGGCCTTTGGGTTATAAAAGAATTTACCGTATTTTCCAAATGGAGAAAATCAACTTGATTAACATATTACTACACTTAAATTTGATAGTGAAGAGAATAGCAGATAATTAGAAAACATACAAATATTCTTGGTTCCTTGTACACGAGCGTGCGGCGCACGACTTTCACCGCAGGAGAATACGCCTCTGATTATTTTCATCCTTCCTTTTAGTTATATTTTTACATTCTCACGTAATTTTACATTTTAGATAGAGTAGAACATAGATAGTGACTGCATAGCCTTTCCTGAATGCATCATGTAGACAAAATATCAAATGGTTCATACCTAGCATGGCAATACATCCCAATACGACATGCTACGAGATAAAGTATCACCATGAATTAGGGATTAAATATGCCAATGTACCTTTTCTACCTTTCTCAACGTTATTCTCTACGTGCAGAACGTGCGTTCGATTGATTGAAGGGCTTCCTTGGACAATTACTAAATGAGGTACCATTCCTTTGTTGATAGACTTTGACCACTTTTCTTATATACAGACTCTTCACCAACTCGGCCCATGCGCATGAAATTCAGAAAGGGAGAAACCAGAGAGATACGACAGATGTACAGCCCCAGTATTTGCAGAGCCAAGCCTTGTTTCTTCATGTCACGATAAATGTACTTGAAAAAAGATAAAAATACTGATGACCGTTGGCTTCCCAACGTTTTTTCGCTACAGTTCACTGACCAGGACATCAAACTGGCTTGTTTAAGCTTTTTAACACTCATACATCGAAATAGGTAGCAGAATCAAGTATTTGATATACAGTTTTTAATTTTCAATCTCTTCTTTTATTTTAGTTTCAGTGTCCTCTGCGGACGATAATGAACGTCAATACATTTTTCTTTGAGTTATCTATCTTTCGACTTTTGCCTCGTTTAGGCAACATCGTTTCAATGTAATGGAGAGAGAAAGGGGAAAAGGCATATTGTATATTCATGTACGCCCTGACATTGTATTATCACAACTCTAACTCAAGCCATCACATGTAATAAAAAAGGGGAAAGGTGTGGAAGTAAATCAATCAGATGTTGATGTTTCGTCCCCCAGGAGTCTTTTCTTGTTTTGATGTTATTCATATCTTTGTAGGAGGAAGCCGCAGGCTCTTTTTTTTTTTGTTCTTAAACTTGGGGCAAAATTGAGGCTTTTTGTTCTTATAAAATTGTTCTCATTACAAAAGAGAAGTATAATGCACATAGCAAGGTACAAAATCTAGAACCTTAATTCCTAACTTCAGGCTTTTGACATGTTTTACCTAATATACCTCTTTGATGTTGAAGCCAACCCAACTCAGAAGGATAGGATAATAATTTAAATTCAGATACGTCTAATCCAGTTACATTATGGAAAGGCCTCACATTAGGGAATGTTATCGGTGCCGTAATCACCAGATATTTATTAAGGGGGGAGGGGTTAAACTAATTTTTACCCAAATGAATTGAATGTTCCAAGGACTTGGCCAGGAAAAGACGTAAATTCTATTAAAATATTCCAATCACCTTGGGAATTATTGGAGGTGACTATAGCCCCCCCAGAGTGACTACAGCACTGGATTAAAGACATAGCCTGAAAACGGCCTATGAATTAATAACAACCAGCCTCATTCCACGTTTACAGCGTTTTATGGGAAAACAGTGTATTGATATGTTTCGTACCTCAAACGCATTGTACTATCAATGAAGACAATCAGTGGTTCATGAAAACATAAGAATCTATTTACACTTATCAGTAATCACATATCATTCATTTACATTTCAAACTCACAAGAGTTTGTCCATTCGCATTCAATCCTTCCTCGAATCCTTTCACCAATCCCTCTTACAATCCCCACCTTTACTAACACATGGAGCCTGGACCTAATATCACGTGACTCCACATATTACCATATATAGAATATTAAAATAACGTGTTAACAGTTCACAACACGTATGATGGATTGAGTTCAATTAAAACAGTAATGCTCCTGTTTCACGAGATACTACTATGGCAGTTATGAGGTGGCCATTACTCACGTTCCTAATCAAATGTCGACTGTTTCTGAAAGGGTTACTGGTACTCATGCCATAAACGAAGTAGATTTTGAAGACTGACTGAATTTGACTCCTCAACCTTAAATCGATTCCTGGTAGATCCATCTTAAATTAAATTCCAGTACACTAGACGATTGAACTCATTGGCAAAGTAATCATTTGATCATGCTGGAAAAGATGACCGAAAATATATTTATCTCGGGAAAGAAAATATAAAATTGGGAAATGAATCAACTGGACAAAATATAGTGCCTACAGACCCCTCTATTGCATAATCTGCTTAAGAAAACAATACGATGGTTGAGACAACTGTTGTGTCTTTAAAGCTCTTAACAGAATAATAAATCGCTACGATTATGAACAAATACGTGAATCACAACAGTGTCGAAGTTCACAATGAAACTTATCACAGACTTACATTGAATCAATAAAACATTGGAATCAAGTATGCCATTTATTTCTCCTTTGACATCCTGTCCATGCAGGCCTCGACGAACTATTGCGATATCTTGGTTGGTACCCTTAATGCCGGACCAAAGGTGGTCTAGGATGAAACGGGTTAAGGCATGGCGTACGCCATGGGTTAAGGCCCTGGTAAAAGTAAGCCGCTTGAATTCAACGTAGCGCTTCCAAAGTTGGACCAAACTTCTAATGTATGGGGGGATTCTTTTGGCTCCTCTCGCTCGCTTTCCACCCATTCTACGACTTGGACTGGCTTCTCCCAGCCCACCTTTTCTGATCACGTGCTCAAGAATCGTGTCCAGTAGCGCGCATTCCTGTTCCATGAGGTTGTGTCCTCCGCCGTTGGTAACTCTATCAATGTAAGATATAAGCGGCATCCGACAACAGAACCAAATCTCTGAAGCCTCGATGTTCTTGCGAACTTCCGCTACCCACGTCCAAGACTCGAAACCGTACAAGAGCGTGGCTCAGACATACGTCTTTAGGAGACGTACCTTGTTGATCTTGGATAGTTTGCGATCGGCGAAAAGAGATCTCATTCTGTTGGGGGCGTCCTTTGCTAGCGCGATTTAATTTATATCAGTGTATAAAGATTGTACAAAGATATTGTCTTGTCCTCTACCAATCAAAAAACATCACAGAAACTATTTAAACTTTTAAAAATTTTTGAAGGAACTTCTACAAGTTTTTACAATGACTTATAAATTAATCAAAATTATAAAAACTTATAAAATTGCAAATCCGCTACTATGAGTTTCTACAATAGTCTAATTTCTTAAATTTTGAGAAGAAATGGGTAACTGTAAAACGAAAGCCAAGTCATATTTGAGCTGCAACACTAAATGCATTGTTACATAGTATTCCATCTCATGCACTGTCTATGCGAATTGTCGCTTATATGATTATACTTTGCTAGTAATAAAAACTATTGTTCTATGCATGAGCTTTATTTGGGATGATGAGTCTTTTCAAAGGCAGTTTCTCGCTCGAGAATTATATCTGAAATTTCCGTCATTTATTAAAGGGCTACTCAAAATCGCGCAAATCGCATAGGAAAGCCTTTAATGCAGCAAATGCACAAATCTCGTCAGCGATCAGCTTTCATTATCCTCGATCTTTTGAAAACAAAGTTGTTCCCTGCTACGATTGCAAAACTAGGATTACTTGACAAACAATATTTTGTACGTGAGATGCTTTTCTATTGTGATTGAACGTCTAGGTGTAGCTGACTGACGTCAGAGACAAAGAATGGTCTACCACTGCCACGTCATAATAGCAAAGCGACTGATACGATTATTCAGGAGTCTTTGCGTCTGCCCTGCGGCTATGTTCATAGTAATTCGAATGTTTACATGATGCTCTCCATTGTTGTTTATTCTTGTTTACGATGTTGATCTTCCTAATTCTAGCACAATGCTTACTCGGCTTATACAATGAAATGGTGACCAGTGAAGTCACAGTTAATCACAGACAACATGAACAGACTAGATCAGTGATTCTGTTTACTGGAACTTAAAGATACCGATTCGTGAAGCTGATGAGTAAGATTCAGGGAAATTCATATTTAAAATGTAGGAAAATTTTTATCTTTGGTGGAATCTCATGAAAGAGAATTATTAGATTCATTGCTAGAGGAACAACCTTAAAGTAGCAGTTGTTACTAGCCTGAATTATTATATTAAAACGAGCCTTAGACTATGGAGGAAACTACGTAGGCCTAGTGAAATGAAGTGGTCAACCAAATCAGATTGGATATGTATTAAACCTTGCCTAAACGTACCAGTAAATGATAAGTTGAAAACTTTTGCATTGAAAACGAGAAAAGAAAGTTAGAAGAGGTGAAAAGTGGAAGGAAAAAGATGCAAAGGAAGTCAGAAATATAGCTATAAAGAGCATCTCCAAGAGTGTTTAAATATATCCTGTCCAAAAATGGAACTGGCTAATAAAAGCCTTAGGTTGGCATGGTACTTGGAGGACAAGAAACATTATTCTACTGCAATGAGATAGCTTGTACTTTTGAATTCGCAGAGTTTTGATTACTTGTGGGATTGGAAATGTCCAAAGCAATAAGAACTGGTACATGATTGATCTTCTGACGTCATTCACCAGGCTACCATGGCTCAGGTGCTCGGAAAAGATGCTTATATAGTTTGAACTCTAAGTTCGCATCCCTTTGCTGAAATGGTCATGAGTTTTGAGGGTAAAATCATGGCTTGTCGCTTATATGATATCAGTGAAGGGTTCTTTGGTAGCATAGTGCCCTACATATTACATACCTCCAAAGTCAAAAATTGGCAGTGGTCATTGAATGGTTTCAATATAATAGTCGAAAATTGTGTAAAATTGTAAAACTTTTATGTCGGAAACGATTCTAGAACACAGCCTGGCCTTGTTTGCAATTAAAGCGATCTATTCGCAGTGAAATATCTCTCAGAATTCTTTTATGAAATCCTTAACTCTAATTCAGATGAACGTTCAAGCCCGGTCTACCTCAGTGATTGGGTACATCCGTTGTTCTCCTGCTTTTAGCACTTTTATGTGCTTCCCGAACTTGATGCACTGAAGATAAAATCATCATCTCTCATTTTGTTGAAATTATAATGGACAGGTGTTCCAATTTAACTTTGCAAAAATGGAAACGGAAAAAGGCACAGTAAAAAATGACGTTAAACACCAAAAAGGGTTTTGTGACAACATCTAACTCCATTCTATTCTCTATGCGGAGGGAAAGTGATGGCGTCCCAAATCAAAAGTTTTCGAAATGGTAAGATTTGACTCAAGATATCTAAAGGCAATCCAGGAATAGGCCGCTTTCCAAAATACCAGACTTGAAGTGCATATAACGTTTAAACTGGAGGCGTTTGAATTTCAAATATCTCGGGCCAAAACTCTGTTAATCCTTACGTTAGGATCCAGCATCAAATAATAAGGTTTTGTTAGAGAGATTTAAAACTCTGAATCCTGATGTCTCGGTGCCTGGAAAATGCAACACCTTCAATTTCTTACTAGAAGGGCAACATAAAATTCCGTATTTTTTCCATAATTCAAACATTTATAAAAATTATGACGTCACACTTTTCCTCCGCGTTTCCCGATCAGAGTCCTGCAGTTACATACACAGGGCGTGAACTAGTTAACAATCCTTAGGTGAAATCTGTAAGAGAAGATGAAGTGATGTCACCCTTTCTTTAAAAACTAAAACTATTGTATGTGAAAGAATAAGGATGGAGGCAAGATTAGCAGATTACAAAATATGTTCTTTTTAATAAAACATTCACTGTTTACCGTGAAGTTCATTTGCGATACACAGTTAAATGAGGCTATCAAGGTTAGACCACAGGAAAGTGCGTAAATTTAGACTTCCACTTTAACAAAGCACCAGGTAGTTCTATAGAAAACAGGAACACGGTGTCGCCAGATAGTTAGGTCTCTCAATGTACAAACTCCTGTGAAAAGTGGCTCAAAATTGCACTTTTCCCGTTAAGTTTAAGACTAAAATTTTCTACTTTTTCATCCAAATAATATAAAGTCGAAAGCAACAAATTTCTTGTTAGCCTTTCCATAACTGAACGATACTTTTGGCGATTTTTCGCCCAATGGAGCCCGAGCAGGACATTGATCCTTAAGAACAAGAGCTTGTCCCCGAGGGGACTTGGGGACGTGCTTCCCACCTTTCATGAATAACCATAATCATATATTTAGTAAATATCTCGAGCTCGAAACTATTTCCAAATTTACTAAAAGTAAACGAGACACTGCAAAATGCGCACTAACAAGCAAGTTCTCAGAAACTGTTTTTGCCGTCAATAAATTTAGCCTCGTTGTCAATCCAGCTACTTTTATCATATAGCTATTCTATTTGAAAAAACTATTTCCTTTTAAAGTTACCTCGTTCTATTTAACCCAAATCAAGTGACAAAATCGGTAATAAATCAGAGCTATAGTTTTCAAGAATCTTAAGAATTTCTGAGAAGGGTACGGTTTTTGAACACTCTCCCCTGTTTAAAGTGGGTAGCCACGCCCCTGTTTGAAAAGTATTTGTCTGACCTTGCCATCCGATTTAACGTCGGTTGTTAACTTTTCAGCAAATTACACAGTTCACTGTCTTCTCCGTTATGCCTTTCACCAGGAATTTCTGTCCGTAAGATTTTGTTTCTTGAGACTCCACTTGGTCATACACCCTGATGCAACTTTACGTCACGTTGTCTTGAGACGTATTAGTCGATGTAGAAGTTGTGGAAATTGAAGCTGAGGTCCACATGGTAAAGACATGTTTAGCATGGAATTTCAAACTGTTCATTTTGTTTGAAGATGAATTGTCATTAAAACTTGGGCTTCACTGAAAGATCTGTTACATTACATTATTACTAATTATAAAACGTTTTAATAGATTGTAGCTAATCACCTATTTTTTTAAGTAAAATATTACTGATAATGAAAACGCTTTAGTAATTTCGTGCTAATCATAATTATTTTTGTAATTTGTTGCTGATCCTAAAATTTTTAGTAATTTCTTGCTGATTTTAAAAGTTTTCAGTAATTTGTTGCTGATCCTAAAGTGTTTTAGTAATTGTTGCTGATCCTAAATTTTTTTAGTAATTTGTTGCTGATCCTAAAAATTTTTAGCAATTTGTTGCTGATCCTAAATTTTTTTAGTAATTTGTTGCTGATACTAAATTTTTTTAGTAATTTGTTGCTGATCCTAAAATTTTTTAGTAATTTGTTGCTGATCCTAATTTTTTTAGTAACTTGCTGCTAATTCTAATTTTTCTTAGTAATTTGTTGCTGATCCTAAAGTTTCAGTAATTTGTTGCTAGTCCTAATTTTTTTAGTAACTTGCCGCTAATCCTAAATTTTTTTAGTAATTTGTTGCTGATTCTAAAGTTTTAGCAATTTGCTGCTGATACTAAAATTTTTTAGTAATTGGTCGCTGATCCTAAATTTTTTAGCAGGTTGCTGCTGGTGGTGAGATCCTGGGTTCGAACTGGGTCAGCGCCTCAAGCACTTCATGTTTAATGAGTTCTATACTATGTAGTTCATGACTGCTTGTGTGTCTGTCTCAGTACCTATAAATATATATGTATCTTTATGCTTACAAGAGTACCATGATTACTATGGAGTTATAAGAAGTCGAACTCTTCAGACAAAACAATGACGTTTCTTTTTAGTACAGACTGTGATGAATATGTCTGTGCTTTCATCCTTGCCCACCCCCATTCTTATCATTAATTCTGAATCCTACACTGAAAAATGTTGGAGAAAAGATACTCTTTGTTCTGTTTTCGTATTAGGACTTTTAAATGGACGTTGTTCTATTTTTATTATATTAGGGTAAACTAAGGAGCCTTCTCCATTTATAACAGTAAAAAAACACTATTATCAAGTCGTCTTTCGGAGACCAAGTATTGATCTGATAGGTGAAGAAAGAGGTCCACAATACACTTAAAGGATGTAGAGAAAAGTATCGAGAGTTTACTCCCGTCGATACCGACGTATGAGAGCTCGACTGTTCGATCAGCTGAGCAACCTACTCTGTGAATTAGAGAGAAAGTGGCCGAGTAGACCACAGTCACTTGTACCCTTCTTGCATTCTTCAAGCATATTCAGCGTGACACATCTGTGACAAGGCTAGGCTATCCAAACACAAGTACTATCCATCCGACGGGCTTCTTGAGTTTCCGTCTCCCCAATTTCCCACATGGACTGGGTGGGCCCCGTGACTATGATAAAGAGAAGTAATCAAAGCTTCCCGGCGCTGGAAGTGAACCAAGATCGGTGGTTTTCAAAGCAAGCTTTTAGCACACACGGTCACAGGCTCCACTATCTACACATACATTGGCATTAGTCTTAAAATCGAAGTCATACATTTTCAACCATTGCCTTGGAATTCTTAAACAACTTGTAACCATATTTTGTGCTTTAAACGATACGTTGCCAAGATGTTTACAATCATTGAAAATGCATCAGGTTGTCATTCTATAAATAAAGCTACGTTCCACCAGTCGTTATGCATGTTCTCTCCTATTGAATATCTGTCAGCAAATGTGGAGTTACTGGAAGTTGATGAGTTGAACAAAATCATGCGAGCGTTCTTGGCATTATGTTCTTGCCAGGCCATCAATTACGACAGCTACATAAAGGGGAGGAGGCGACAAACACACTTCAAAATATCAGACAATATCTTGTCTTTCTTAAGGATGACGTATCGATTGTGTTCAAATTGAGGATCAAATCGTAAAGGACGAAATTTTACCATTCGGTGTATTAGATTACCGTATGTCCTCTAACAAACGCCGCCCTCTACTAAACGCTGCACGTCCAGCCGAAAATTTGAAATAAACGCCGCCCTCTGATAAACGCCGCATTATGAAAAGGGGCGTTTATTAGAAAACAGACCAAATTTAAAATTTCACATGTTACAAGAACTAATGAAGTTTACATTTTGCGAGATGATATTTACTTGTAATGTTCGCATTTATCACACAATATTTTTGTTACCTTTTTTGAACATTAATTGTTTTACCTGATACGTCATTTTGCAATAAACGCAGTCATCTGATAAACGCCGCCCCCTAATAAACGCATCACCTAAAACTTGGATTTTAAAATAAAGGCCGCGGCGTTTAAAGAGGAAATACGGGAAGCTTCAACACACTTGAAAGAATCATTTCTACTTTTGCAGTATGTAATGTTTGTAGTGGAGGACGTGCTATTGACACCCCCCTTACATAACTAACTGAAATCGGTGCACCCATGGCCTTTGATCATGAACAGTGTCACCACTCTCTTTGAGTTAAAGCCAAGAAAACCATCGTGAATTCAGGAATTCAACACTTCCATAACTTCAACTCACAGAGTTCATGATATGTCCTTATCAGTTTCTAACACGTGGGAAATTATCAATAGACCTCTCATTCTAGCATCAGACGCTTCCTGTCATAATAGTTTCCATCCTATTGAGCGGAAGGGACGGGCAATTACAAAGTATATTAAGCCGATTTTATTACTGCTATCTCTCGGTAGACATTATCGCCTCATCTGAGAACAAAACGTTAAAGGGATCGACTACGTACTGCAAAGAAACACATGTGAAAGAAAAACAAACCTGTCCATTCACGACACTTGAAAATTGACTACTGTTCTTTGTAAGTCTTCAGTTGTTACATGTACCTTTGTTATATTTTTCCATTTATATTCGGACTTCTTTATACTGTTTAATCCATAAAAGCATCAGTTTGTTAAGGATAGAGGTTCTGGACAAACTCTCCAAACGACTGTAGTCACTGTGAAACCTGTTGTTTCGTGGCGCATGTGAAATCGACCTGACAAGTGACCGACGAGACGCAGCTTTCCACTGAAGTTTAGGATTACGAGCATCCTTCAAAGGATGACCAGAAAGAATCACTTTGACCACTTCTCCCATTCATTACATACCATCACAGAAAGATCGACCGCTGATTTGATTTATTACCATGTGACACATTGCGCTGCCTTTGGGAGAAGAAAAGTGTACTAGGAAGAGGAGAGAATGATTTCTAATGTTTCCCGGAGACCGTTGTCACTTTGCATGGAATACAATGGGAGAAAAAGAGGGTCATTCGAGTAATAGGAAATGTCTAGAAATTAATATCTCTAGTAATCCGGTATTGTCTGTCCTCCTTTTAACTTTACATCTATATTATTATGTATATCCAAAACGAAAACAGTAAAAAAATAGTAAAACCATTTTTGTACAGTACTTCCTCGATTATCCGGTCAAGTTGGACGGGAAGATTTGAAAATCGGGCCAGATAATCGAAAATGGCCGGATAATAAATATGTCCTATATATTTATCAAATTTGATTTGAAAAGAACTTTACAGTTTTCCAGCATTTAGCTATATTACTGGGGCAGCAATACCCGAGGAAAGAACCACTACGATGAATACTCTATTTAGATAAAATACACCCTTTGTAAATACAAGCACTACCGATTCATCGGGGACATGAGTTGTGCGGTAATGCACAAACAAATTTTTAACAAATCGTGCAGAAAACGAAGATCTGCGTACCGCGGATATTTTATAATCTTATGATGCTTACGGAGCATCCTCATATCACCCTGGAATTGTACTCGGGAGAGCGAAGCATCGATTCCCAAAGAGAGAGAGGGATAAACTATTGTTCAGATGAGAGAAGTCTGCGCATTTGATTCATACGTTGCAAAACATTGACAAAAGTGGAGGGACAAATGCTCCATGGCCAGTTACTACGGCCCTGATGCTTAATGCTTTATTCAGCTTGAAGGGAGCTTTGCGAAGACATTAATTTAACTGATGGAGGCTGCAACAAGCGGAATTCATATCAGATTCAACAATGAGACGTACAGGCAAATAAAGGGGTTTAGAATCGGATGCCTCTTGGCATCAGAGATTATAAATAATCATAATATATAATAAATAATCTCTATTGGCATTGGTTTACTTGAACGTTGTTTTTTATGAATCTTGTTACGGAGTCGCCGCACAAAAAAGGCCTGCGAGAAGATACGACGCCGAAAGAAAAAGGCCTGAGAAAAGATACGACACCACACAAAAAAGACCTTCGAAAAGATACGACACCGCACAAAAACGGCCTGCGAAAAGATAGGACGCCGCAAGAAAAAGGCCTACGAAAAGACAGGACGCCGCAAGAAAAAGACCTTCGAAAAGATAGGACGCCGCAAGAAAATGCCTGCGAAAAGATATGAAGCCGCAAGAAAAAGGCCTGTGAAAAGATAGGACGCCGCAAGAAAAAGGCCTGCGGAAAGATACGAAGCCGCAAGAAAAAGGCCTGCAAAAGGATACGACATCGCAAGAAAAAGACCTGCGAAAAGATAGGACGCCGAAAGAAAAAGGCATGCGAAAAGATGCGAAGCCGCAAGAAAAAGGCTTGTAGATGGCATCAAATAACAAGTCATAACAATTTTCAATGAAAAAACCATTTGAGCTTAAGATGTGACCCGCATACTTGACA
Source organism: Carybdea cf. marsupialis auct. non (Linnaeus, 1758) (assembly GCA_010016065.2). Lineage (NCBI taxonomy): Eukaryota > Metazoa > Cnidaria > Cubozoa > Carybdeida > Carybdeidae > Carybdea > Carybdea cf. marsupialis auct. non (Linnaeus, 1758). The sequence goes on along the minus strand of JAAAKL020003977.1, from coordinate 2,088 downwards.
TTACCCTACCTCGAGAATGCTTCCAATAAACTTGGAAACCAAATTTCATAAAGTCACAGAGTGGCTCAAAGTATAGTCTATATCACCAAGAAAGTAATGTTAGTTAACCGCAAAGATCACGTGATTTCCACGCATTTCAGCTCATTAGTATATCATTTCTTCTACAAATGCGTGCATATTGGTTGGAAGACATGGAGATAAGTTGACAGAGTTTGAGCAGCATGTTCCATCTTTCATTCTCCAAAACATCAACTCCTAAGGAAAATGTCACCTCGGGTTTCAAAACAGAAAAGCTATGAAGTAATGTGGCTCTGCCGCATAGCCACATTTGTTTGAGAACACAAGCCCTTGTACAAAGCAGTACAGGGCAGTGGCATAGCCAAGGGGGACTAGGAGACCTGCCCCCCCCAACTTTTCCGAAAAGTCAATTTCTCAAATTGTCTTGCATTCTTCTTTAAAAATCTGGATTTGAGCTTGTTATAGTAGTATTTCTATCACCTGATAATGAGGCAATTTTCATAAGATCAAGCGAGAATTATTTTGCAATTGTCAATTTTTTAAAAGTAAGGTATGACTTCTTGATTAATTCTTATCCGCCCCTCCCCCCAGTTTGAGACTGCTTGGCTACCCTAATGGTACAGGGCTAGATCTAAGTTTTTTAAGATGTTGTAAAATAGTTCTCTATATTTAAAAAAACCCCGTCTTTCCATTGCAGGCAAGGAGGACTGATCTTCTCACTGGCCTTTGCCGATTGATAACTTCAGAAGATGCGGATTCATCCAAAACACAACATCATTCAAGCGCAACTAATTCCGATCGGTTTTGTCAAATACGGCTGGGTTATATAGTTTGTTTCTTTATTTTAGATGTCATTCTGAAATTTTGTGCTCTTATCTAGGTTCTGAGCCGCCGTGGTCTAGTAGTTAAGGAATCGGACTCACATGCCAGAGGTTGTGGGTTCGAATCCGGCTTAACCCGATATAAAGACTATCGGCTGGGGAAGGCAACGGGAGACCACCCCTGTAAATGTGCTCTCTCCCTAGGACAATTCTCACTCTGGCTGAGCAATAGGCTACGCTGGATACCGAGTATGCCACAAAAAATTTACAAAAATCTAAGTTCAGCGGAAGAAGGTTTTTGAGTATAGAAAGTTTGGCAATGTTGCCAATACTTTACTATAATATCACAAGTATGACTCACCAATCCATTAGAGTGAATACAGAGACGACTCGACTTTATTTTTCATCGAACTATTTCTCCTTGCGTGTGTTCACAGCCTCTTCACTTCTTCCTCTTCTTCATTTTTCGGCTTATTCCTTTTCAAGGGGCGCCACAGCGGATCATCCTTTTCCATTTTGCTCATTCGTTGACGTCCTCCATCTCCAGGCCAGTAACAACCATGTCCTCCTTTACAGCATCTAAAAATATTCTCTTCGGCCTTCCTCTCCTTCTCCTCCCTGAAGGTTCCATTTTAAATACTCTCTTCCCTATATGTTCTTCCTCTCTCTTTGTACGCGCTCGAACCATCGCAGCCTTGCTTCTCATAATTTCCCTCAAATAGCTCTAACATGTGCTGAACCCCTGATTTTTGGTTTTGGTCCTATTCATTCTGGTCACTCTAAGGGAAAACCTTAGCATCTTTAATTCAGCCACCATCAATTCTGATCCACAGCCCCTTCACTTAATCTACCGAAAAACTAGTGAACATGTGTTCAACATTCTTATTGTTCTGTGCAACAGTCCAGTTAAACGATTTCCAGTATTTTGTTTCCAAAGTCGTCTTTAAAAAAGTCTCTACAAATAGTTTCTATATTTTTTGTGCAGTTATCACAATCATCACCACTATTGTGATAACTAACGTTATCATTTACAAAAATGTCAAACCAATTATTTTCATTGCCATCATCATCACAACCTTCATCATCATCATCATAAAAACTATTATCATCAATATTATCATATCATATACATAATCTTTTCGTCTTTCTCTTCTACATTTGCTATTATGATGTGTTGAGAATAAGAATATATTTCAGAGGAAGAACTCGCTGGTTTCAGAGTGGCTACTATTGATCTACTAGCGCAACC
>JAAAKL020003976.1:0-21902 GCA_010016065.2 Carybdea cf. marsupialis auct. non (Linnaeus, 1758) | reverse complement strand
AGTGTTGGTAAAAGCCATTGCCTCTCGTTGGAATGATTGCATTATTGCATCAAACATTCATAGTGTATAACCAGCAAGCAATTCAAAAGATCCTCCGAGTTAGAAGAGAAAGAAATAAAAATCAATACTCCATACAAAATCAAGTGCTACAGTGTGTCAATGGGTGGAATCATAGGCGTAGCAGATGGTGAGGGGGCACTAGCCCCCATATCAAACCCAAACGCCCAGCAGTCGGTCAAAAAAGTAATAGAAACCCATACAACACTTGAACAACACGTGAGTAGAAACCTGTGCTTTGTAATTTGGCTCAGTCACTCGTTCGTTTATTTGTCTTTTAAGCCTCAAATGGCACTAACGCAAATATTTTTCCCCTTGCTGTTAATTCGGGCAGGAAGACTCCTGCCACCCTTAACCTTAAAGTGCTCCTACGCTGATGGGTGGAATTGATCTCATGGATCAAAATTTGCCCTACTGCAGAATCAGTATTCTTTACCAGAGAACAAATCCTACCCTCAGACGATGCCAACAACGAGGACAGAGAGTATAACTCATCTCTTTGCAATATTTCAATATGCATTGATTATCATGAAGATTTTCATCCAAATTAAAGCAAAAAAATTCCATCAAACAGATAATTATCAATCGAAAGACTGCCTTAAATTCATATCGATCACATAATGGTATTCAATCTGTTCAAGAACTGCTCCCCAATATTCCGAAAGGAGGGAATAGATAAATCGAAACCAATCTTATGTTTATCCTCATGAGATATTTGACAACTACAATCTGAATTTTTTACAGCCATGGATGATAAAGAGGTTGTTTCCAAGTCTCCAAACCCCTAATAGCCACAAATGTTATTACTAAAACATTCAAGACAACTTAAAATGATTGGTTGTAATGGATTAAGACCTTTTTGATAAGCCCTATCCAGAATAGGCTATCTTTACAGGACACTAGCTAGAAAGGCCTGGAGCTTTATTCATGTTCATAACTCGGTGAATATCTGCCAATTGTAATTCGTATTGTAATTCGTGGCGTTACAATCTTCCTTTTCATTATCTCCTACAGAAACTCAAATACAGATGCAGCCATGTCTGGTCAAAAGTAGTCAAACAATAAAACAAGTCCATATTGTGGGTTATCATATCTACATTATGCCGCCATCAAATCTCCTGACACTTTCGGTCTGCAAATTTTAAGTCAAGGTTGTTTCAAGTACAGCATTAGAAAGCTCTTGAGGACCAAGACCAGGACGAGTTTACTTTCTGTGGATATCAGTGAGAATCTCCATTTAATTCGTCGTAAACATGGTTGTTTCTGAGACATGCTGAAACAAAAATATGGTCCTACTAAAGACGAGTATTTCGTAAGTGTATTTCTCGAAATTTTCCTGATCGACTTTCATTTCATCATGGATACGAGTCAAAGAGGTCTTTTTATCTAGAAGAAGGAGCACGAACGGTGTCTTATAGAGGATTTGTTGTCAGTAGAACCGTGCTTGCATCGGCCAAATTGAAAAGAGAGAGGACAGGTTGAAAAGTTGCCCTTGCAAGCCCCAGATTTTGAGTCTGGTAGTCAGAAATAAGTTCAGGAAGCTGCTCCAAAATGAATTTTACAAGTGATATTTTCTGGCATGTTTTCTGAGATTTTCTAGAAGTGATATTTTCTGGTATTTGCCGAATGGGGTATGTCATGCTTGGCAAAACTAAACTCTGAACGCCATTCATCTTACAAAAGTTTATCAAGGAGAAACCTATTGTAGCCCCAGTATCATTGTATTGGTGACTCTCTTTCATTTTCGTCCATTAAAAAACCCAAGTCATCCTCGTCGCTCATATCATCTGCTTAAAGCGCATCAGCAATCGGCAACCATCTTTGTTCACGAAAAAAACTTGACTTTCGGCTTAGCTGTATCTAAACATTTTTGGTGAAAGTCGAGTACAAGGCATCATGTAATCTCCCATCTAAAACTCCCTATTATCAAGGGGAATCGACCCTTCATATTTTCTGTTGAATAGACCGTGTTTTAAAAGGCACTTTAAAACAATTGCACAAATGATAGTGCCCGATTTGTATTTGCATGTGTGTTGGAAGCCTAGTGGCGATAATGACCAATAACTGTAGTAAGAGACCTTTTTTAGCAACATTCACTAGAACACTGCAGACAGAGTTTATAATTAACATAACACGTAATCTCAGCTGCATAGTTTGCATCACTTTGAAGAAATCGCACACAAGTAAGATGGACAAAGAAACAATGTATGTAAGATACTTAGTACTAGTAAATGCAACTTAAATGACAACTTAGTGCAGTGGCGGTTTCGGAGGTTGCGGGGCCCTGAGCCAAAAACGTTTGCGAGGCCCCATGACGTCATGCATTGCAAGGCAGTTCAGACATGATCGTACTGCAGAAGTTCCGAAGACACTCCTTTCCAGTGGGTATAGTCTCACGTTTTCACTTACTTCCACGAGATTGATATGGGCAGTTAATCACATAATACATTATTTGCATTGAAGCGCGGGGCCGCCTAGAGGTGCAGGGACTGGGGCGATGGTCCTGTCGGCCTCTCCTTAGAATTGCCACTAACTTTGTATGGTATTTATGGCGCTCTATCAGACAATTTGAACTGACTTGAAATATAGAACTGCTGCATCTTAGTTTATCATCTGGGCTTTATTGAGAAAAAGAATAGTTCCGTCACTTAAATTTCCTATTATTATCCTTCAGAAAGTCCCCACGACAAAGCTGACTTTGATAGCCACCCTTAAAAAGACAATTAAATACCTGTCCCTGATCTTTTCTAGCCATTATCAATACGCCACCACCCTCAAGCAGTTCAGCATGATGCACATTTCCTTCCCTTCACAAAACCTGCAAAGATATCTTTTCTCTAGAATAAAACCTAACACCCCTGTTCCGTATAAACACCACATATGGGAAGTCGTTTTACATCCATTCATTGAACTGTATTTGACTTTGAGCGAATCTTTCCCTTGTCATAGGGTAGTATTTGTAAAATTTAACTATGACGGCTCATTCATCGTAAAAAGTAAAATTATACACGACAGCAAAAGGCTATGACGGCATTTGTTCACGTGGACATACGCCAACGACTAAGGTGCAGTTCTGGGTGTGTCTGCCACTCACGTCATTATGCGTATGAGAAGAAAGCGGAGTCCTATTCGATGAACTAGAAGCTAGAAGAGTAGAAGCAAAGCTACATAAAGACAAGTTTGTCTTGACTTTCCCTTCAGTTGTTTGTGGAGAGGCCCAAAGATACCTATGAATAAAGTTGTCGGATCTATCTCCTGAAGCCAACGCTCACTTCGCCTTTTTGGAAACCGTTACTCCTTTACACCGAGGATCGAATCAAGTCTCGGTAAGAACTCTTATCTTACCTACTGCTTTTGAACCCTAAAGCCGTCATCAATGAACAGTCTACAGAAAAACTATTGTAAGTAAAGAACTGATTATTGCACGTAGTGGGAATCTATCAACTTATGTTAAGAATAATCATTTATTTGTCTCGTTACTGTTTCGTCCGCTTTCCGCCACTAGACGATTCACCCTTTGCAGCGACTCTGAACACCTTGTAGAATGTGTCAGCTTATTGACGGACATGTTTGACCACTTCCATGTTTATAAATTTACAAAGGAGGACAACGTTAAAGAAATAAACGGACATGAATATTAATACGGAAGATAAAAGGATATGTTGTAGCGTGTATATATATCGAATATAGTAGCGACAATACAACACATGTTTTTCAAATATTGATAAATATGCTGATTAAAACATATTATGTACAAAATTCTTGTCGTTTATAGAGTTTTGAAACATCAATTTCATCACATTATTTTCGCGCTCTGAGCAGGCACAGATGAAGATCAACACATCCACTAAGGTCAACATGCTTATGAAGGCCAACAAGCCCATCAAGGTCAAAAGCCCCATCCTGTCCTCAAGATACATGCCTTCTTTTTTCAAGATACATGCCTTCTTTTCCTTAAGATATATGCCTTCTTTTACTTAGGATGCATGCCTTCTTTTACTTAAGATACATGCCTTCTTTTCTCCAAGATACGTGCCTTCTTTTCCTCAAGATATATGCCTTCTTTTCCTCAAGATACACTCCTTCGATTCCTCAAGATACACATGGCCCGTATCCTTGTCCAAAGTTGATGCCTTTTAAATTCTTTTTCATGTAAATTGGTTTTCGTCCTAGAGTTAAGACCCATGACGCAAAGTGGGACGCCATCGTCGACCACATCCCATAATCGTCTTAGTGTCTTTATGTATAATAAATCAGCTGAAGCAGACACAGCTGTCAAGTCTTCGGCTGTAAAGCGTAGTAAGCAAAATATCCTATCAATGCTACAATGTATGAAAAAGGAAAGAAAATCTTGGAATATTTATCAAAAGTATGAACTTCAAAGTTTGTCTTATCACACTGACACTCGCTATGTATCCTATTACCAGCATTAAAAAATGTATTTTGATTGTTTGCACTATGTCCATTAGGTTTTGAGCGTATTGATACTATGTGTGCTCCATTAGAAGACGTCATTTGTGTTCCAATTTCGTTGATATTCGATATAGCATACGACCGAGATCCACGGCCTCCCTAAAACAAAGACCAAAATATGGCTTTAAAATGGCATCATATTGTGAAAAATACACAATAACAACAGATTCTGTAAAGACTTCATAGTAAGTGTTGTTGCAAAAGGCAGGTACTACTAGGGTAATGGCAGCGCTGAGTGTTGCAAGGGAAAGCGAGAAACTAGTGGAATACGTACGTCATTAGAATCATTCAGTTCACAGAGAATGGATACAAATCTCTTTTCTATTTGCTTACGCCCGTTCAAACATCCTCGAAAATACGTCATTGCATAGCGATTAGCAACGATTCTTCTGATAGCACTCAAAGTAACAATGATGCTGTTGCAAACACCATACAAAATCTAATCATATCTATGCCTTTTATACATCATATATTCTTGCAGTTAAGGGAATCTTACATAAATCACCATATGTATCCTTGAAGAGGATGTAACTGACACAGTCAAAGTTTAAAATTACTTTCGTGAATTTTGATGTTAGCGTACATAGGTACACCAATGCAGATAAAACAACTTTTGTATGATTCGCTAGGACTTTATACGTGGTTTTGGTTGGACGGTACGTGTTTAATTTGATTTACTAAACAAAATTGCCAGGATGCTAAGATTCTAGTCAATATTCTATGTATGCACTTCTTGCAATAACAGCCTTCCTTTGATCTAACTTTGTTATGATTACACTTTTAAAAATTTGGGTCTAGATATTTACCTGTTACAAAAATTGAGTTGATTGTCTAATGGGCAAAACTTGAATACTCCATGTGTGGAGATTTTATCAACTGAGGTGGTGAAAGTGTGATCAAGAAGGGTAGCATAGTTCCCAGTTATCCTAGTAACTTGACGTTCTTTCATTTTATTAAGACTATGAAGAGATCAGAATTTGATACATTGCCTCAATGCGATTTTATTCTTCATCAAAGCAAAGTTAAAATCTCCAAGGACAAGAGTTTAATGACCATGAGTCACCTGGATCTGTATCCTAAGACGTCTGCATATTTACTTTAAACCTTTTTAATGGGATTTCAACAAACTAATGAACAAGGTGGCAACACAAATTCTGTAACATAGCACATGTAGCATAGCACATAGCATAACATAACATATGTTATAGAATTGTGTTATAGAATCTGTTTATGGAATCTATGGTGGCTGTCCTTTCATAGTCAGGTAACATGACTCTAAGTTCCTAGAGTGGTTAGTTGCCAAGACTGCGTAAAGTGTCTGTCTACCTTTTGGGGGATAGTGAGCAAATATGGTGACAAGACAAAGAGACTATGTAATCCTGAGTGCTCACAATAGTTCACTTAGTAAACCACATGTGAATTTGTGGTTCACGTAGTCGAGTCCAAGTCATGAGATATTTTCAAATATCATTTCCCTAGCATATTTTAAAACTTTATGATTTATAGGGGTAGTTATTAAAGGCTCTTAACCTAAATTATTTAGTTAGGCTAATCAAAATGGGCAAATGAGTTTAATCAGCTATTTGGTTTGCTAGTTAGCAAATTAGGTTTCGAGACTGCAACAACGATTCTCAAAGTGTGAGGACGCCACTGATTCCATGAAAAAATTTAACCCATTGGATACATATATGACAAAACATCGAAAAAGTGGGGCACGTGCCCCCAGCCCTTGGTCCCTTTAGCGCTGGGTTTTTCATTTTAGTTACTTATTATAAGAAGTCCATCAAAATTACACTCAATCAACGTTTTATATCATGACAACTTTATCACTGAAATGCACCCCACTATCACCAATAAATGCCCGAGAAATATGACCTTCCTTGATTTCTCATAAAGATGTTGCATCAATTTTCTGGATCAATTTATGTTATTATCTTAAAATCTATTAGCGACCACGCGTCAAGATGACCCGCCTTATTTTTTCTTGCCCTCATACTGTCATTGCATTGATTTGTTGCATTAGGGATAGCCACGTTCTCTGCGTTGCTAAGAAAGGTGAGAATAATGTATGGTTTTAAAAACTATCATAAATAAATATATCATTATTATCATCACTATTACTATCTATTGCGTCGCAAGCGTTCTTGAATTCCGATGAAATCTGGAACTCTCTCTTCAGACTACCTTCCTCTTGCTTATGATCTTGACACTTTTAGATCTAATGTCAATCGACATCTTCTTAGAAATATTACAGTTTTTTGGTCTTTAATTACATCTACTTCTCTGTTTACTTTCTATTTCTACTTCTTTCAATGTTACTCAATACATTGAAGTGGCAACCCTACCCATTGGCGGTTTTGAAGGGTGGGAGGCCCTGGGCCCAGAAAATTGATGGGGGCCTATGACGTCATACATTGCATGGAAGTTCAGACATGACCGTTCTGCAGAAGTTCCGGAGACACTGTATTCCCTCCAGTGGGTATAGTTTTCACTTTCTTCTATGAGATTGATATGGGAAATTAGACACATACTTTTTTCTTAGCGTTGATGCGCGGGGGCCCCTACAGGTGAGGGGACTCGGGCCATGGCCCTGTCGGCCTCTCCCTAAAACTGCCACTGACCTTGCCTTGTATTGAGTGAAGGATTTAAAAAATAAACCCTACAAAATGATCGTGACATCATGGTTTATATTAAAATAAATGAAACTTACATGTACCTTTCCTTTTTTTGAATTGATGACTATAATAAATTCCAACATCGTTATACAAATGAACAGGATATTTAGGGATAGAAAGACTTGCAAGGCATTCATACTGTTCGTGATGTTCACTGAAGCCGTGACAGTCTGTACAAAAATCAAAGTTGCCAGGAAGTTTGTCACTACAAGAGTAACCCTAGCTGGGTAGGCATGATGCGGTATCCAGAACGTTGCGAATGTTAGTATCACCAGAAGAATACTCGGTATGTAGTAATAGAGAAGATAATATCCGAAGTTTCTGCGCATGACAAACATCACTGCTAGTTGTCTGAATGATTCTGTAAAGAGAAAGGAAGGGTTTATATCACAAATAAGCACTATCAAATTCATACAAATAGGAGGACGTTGACGTCAAGTATGTAATGTCAAGTAACGTTTCCATATGGAGTCTCTAGCGATGGATCAAGATGCTACGAAGTTTGAAGATGACGAAGATATTCCGTGCGTATTCTAAAACTGGCTTTTGTTTAAAAAAAGATCTTTGCCTTTTACCAAAGTCATTTTTATTGCCCTGTACTTAATTTTCTATTTTAGTATATATTTGAAAAATTAAATACATATATTAGAAATGACAGACACAGTCGATGATATATATATGAAATAACACAAAGTAATAAGTAGAGATATACGTTGAAAACTTGAGATGGGCTTTCACCACCTAAGCTGTTATAATACTTGCAGCCAGGCGTGTTTGAACCAACGTCTTCATGACCAGAAGACAAACACCAAACCATTGGACCACTACGGCCCAAAAGTTAGGTGAGAGTACAACTGATCAATCCGACGCTTCGTCTCCCTCTCCCGGCTTGATCATGTTTCAGCCTTCTACAGGCCTTCATAGTGTCGATCTACGTAGATATATATATAAACCTATACTAAGTGATGCACGTGCCTGGTAAAAATAGTTCATTGATCATGATGAATTTTAAATGGTCAAGGAAATGCTTGGAAAAAGCTAATGGGCAGATTATGATGCACTTAATTTTTGTATAGAGGGATATTTGATTTATCAATAAATATCACACACCTCGGCTCTATGTACCCTTGAGAAAGATAGCTCGGGAACAACTTCTACTTACGAATTGACTCAATCATAATTAGTCACCATGTGATTTCGGAAAATATTTTGTGTCATTTTCACTTTTGCTTTTAACTAAGATTTTCCTAACAGTAAACTTTTGGGATTCATTTTCTTGTATAAAGTACTTAACAAAGAAATGATTATAAGCATTGTTTGATCCTAAAATTTGAGAAGCCTTCTTTTAAATAGGCAAATTTACATTATAAAAGCTGCTTGTAGTTCAAATTTTGGTGATTTTCCACCACAATTCAATTCTTCAAACGTAAACATTGAGAAGAATTACCAACACTTCAAACATGGAAGTACCACTAGTGGAAGACAGATGTGATTGAGATTAAAGTCAAATAGTTTCAAGTTACTTGCGGACAAGGATGTAAAATGATAGGGAAATTTTTATAGGTGGGGGAGTCCAAGTCTCTCTTCCCCTGCCCAAGCCGAATAGAGTTGAGAATTTTTGCTTCAAGCATCTCTTCCTTCTTTTAATGTCCAACAGAGGAAAATAAACATTCATCTTTTTCCATCACAGTAATGTCCGAACGTGCTCAAGATCCGAACGTTCTATCAGACACATCATTTCTCTGCATGGCTTTATGTTTACGACAAAGAAACATTAAAGTACGAACGAGCTGTTTCAGTCCGAGTGATGATTGAAGATGTTACAAATGTTCCACCTGTCATACCTTTTTCTCTGTATGTTTTTGTACGAACGACAGAGAACACGTCGAGGAGATCATAGCCTTCAATTTGCTGTTCCCATAAATCTTCTGGTTTCTGAATGGGACTTTCATCTGTAGTCCATTTCATATCCATGTTACTTAGATTATATGAGTCTGTACAGAAAAGAAGCATAAAGAACATCTGTAAAATATGCTTCAAAGCACACAATTGGGTAATGAGCTACCTTTTTGGTTGTTTTGTTTACATATATATTGCAAGAGTTGGGAGATTTTTTCTTCCTTTCCGAAATATATGAAATATCAAAACGTACGCTGATACTTCACCTGAGAGTAACTTCCGTTATATAACATTGCAGCTAAATGTCAATCCCGGCATACTGACATATCTACCAAACTGTGTATGGGAGTGAATAATTGAGACATACCGGTCGATACATGTGGATAAACGTGAATAAAAGAAACACTTGTAAAATATGGAGACAAGAAAAAACGGAGACAAAGGACACGTGATTAAGCCATGATGGTCTTGACCACTGATCTCCAAAAAACACTGGATGGAACATCTTCCGTCTCAAAGCGAGGTCAGTCGTTGGACGACATCATCAAGCAAATCTTATAAACCATGTTACGTAACATGGTGGACCTTCTCACTCTATTTTAACTCCTGGGGACTAGCATTCGTGACCACATTTTTTTCGATGTTGGAAACAATAGGGTTGCTCGATCCAGTCTTTTCTATGGATCAGTGTTCTTGACCAGTACAGACTGAGCTGAGGTTGAGTATACCGAAACTGACTATCATCTAAAACGACAAACTATGAACTTACCATCTACAAAGGATGTGACTAATGTATTTTATTATACTCTGTGCGAACAATAATAGCTTCGAGTAAGACGAAGTTAACGTTTTCAGAGTTTCCTATATTGATGACTGAAGAAAGTCATATGACGAAGTGAAACTTCCTAGTAACTGTATCATTATTCAATTTCGGGGGAGGACATACAGACTACACTAACAAAATGTCTTTGCATTGATGTTTCCATAAAAAATCACACAGTAATTAATCAAATTTGTCGCATACTACGTATTCTAAAGCCCAGTGGTGCAGAGTGAAATCTTACCGGCGACGTGAGATTTAAGAATGTCCCGCAATTTGCATTAACATGCAATTAAAGGAGCTTTACGGTGACCTATGTTGTAGGCTAGAACTGTAACATATGAGTTTGAAACGTTTTGCTGGTCAATGATGATGTTAACACAAATCCTGTCATCATCAAGAATATCATTCCGGTAGTTACTTTAGGTTTATGAGTATGTTTTATAATGTTTCCTCGCTGTTTATCAATTTTTATGGGTATTTTTGGACACTAAATAAGTTTTTCTTTATTAATTGCTTGTTTCCTCAGGATAATTACTGCTTCAAGGACTGTGGAAAGACGTACCAGGTGCCTCTCTTGTCTTTGAGAGAGACAGAATCATCCTATGATGCCTATCCTATACCTCTTGGATAGCTCAGGCGACATACATGTATGAGACCTAAAAAATTTGTTAGGCAGACAAATTTCTTTTTAGGCAGCCTAGATGGATGACAACAGGGTGTTCAATGCTTTTTACAGACACATTTGATTTGCTTTGGGATAAAAGTTGAGTAGCATTTTTAACGTCAACTGGAGATATAGGGCATAATTAGAAGGAACCATGTTCGGTTTCAGCGCCTTCATCCCAAATGTTTCTATGACACGGTGAGGTACCCCTTTTGAAGGAGTTCTTTACACACGTTTACACTTCTAACAAGTCAAAAACGTTACTACACACCCCAATGATCATTATTTCTTTTGGAGATGTTTACGAAATTCCCTGTAAAATTTGAACTAATAAGAGTAGCGTTTGTTATCATCATGAGCAGAAGTTGTGAAAACGTTATACTGTTAAAGAAATAGTTTTCTCACGAAAAATAGACGGCCTATCAAATAGGAGTAGACACCTTCCCAGATCCTCTCTATGGAACATCCCTTTGTAAATGCATCGGATTAACTTGTTAACAGTTATGAAGTGAACGATATGGATCCGGGTAAGCGTACCAAATGTACGCCTTACGAAATTTATCCGTTTCTATAAAAAAAGTTTGGGGTTTCAACTACAGTCAATGTCTCCTCTTTCCAAACTCTAGAGATACTACTTACAGCTCTCAAATGGAAGTGAGCAATTCTGAGTATCCATAGGGTAATAGTCAAGTTGGAGGTAACAACTTGGTCGCAGTGATAGCCTGTATAGAGTAAAGAAATAACATTTCAGCAAAATAATGAAACATGGAAGAAGTCAAATATTGTTAAGAGAGTATGAAGTCTACATCTAAATTTATTTAATTTATTCTTTATTCAGACTATTATTTAGGGTGGGATTTCTAGGACGAGGAGTGGAGGGGCTAGTAGGCTCACTGCTACATCGATCCTAATAGCTCCTTGGATATTGGCCTCTTAGGTATGAAAACTGACAGGATTGTTAATTCATCTAATAGCTATAGAAAAATGAGTCAATATTTGGAAATAGAGGCAATGATGTCAGAACAGCTGGAAGTTGACGAATACGTTAACATTGTTCAACAATCCATTCTTAGAATACTATCGATTTTCTTAGCTTAAAAAGAGGGGTAATTAGGTTTCAAAGATTATGTACATAAAACTGAGTGCAAAGAGCTATTTTTTAATGCAGTTTTTCCGAATTTTTGCTAAGAAAACACGTCTTCTCAAGTGTTTTTGTCCTCAGTAAATTTGTGGTGTTGTTGGTGACTCGCTGGCGTATTTATTACATCGTTATTAACCAAATCATATTTTTTGCAAAATACTCCTGAATAAATTGGAGGAGAAATAAGGTTTTAGAAGATCTGCTAACTGGCTCATGTCATATCACAGAAGATATAGAGCCATGGGACTACTAACAAGTTCTCCACTTTACTATGATAAAGAAAGAAGACTGGCCTAATCTTCTTCCTCTATGAGTCTACGGGATAGAGCTAAGGCATTAAGCTTTAAGATAAAGCTTTCTGCAGCAATGAAATTACATGTTGTAGACATAATATGAGAGCAACTCTCTTATTTTTAACGCTTATTTCTATAAATCTACTAAATTTACATTCTGTCTGTGGAAAAGAACGTTTGAGGCTATAACTAGTGGTTTTATAGCTTGCACACTCTTACTATGATAATGCACCGACCGGAGAATATATGGGAGAGGGGTGAACGCAACGTGCGCATATTTTTAATTTAAACACCAAAAACTAGGGAACAAAGACTGTATCAATTCTTAAGGGCCTGCATGCCTGCTATACCTGATGCTTGCATTAGTGTAAAACTCGGAGTAACATCAAAAGTCCAGAATGTTTTCTTTATCATTTATCTTGAATGCTTGTGCATATTTACATCGAACAATCGATCTTGTATGAATATCTTACTTTAGCAGTTAAATAAGTATGTATATTTTTAATGTATATTTTAATGTACAATTCAAATTGTGTTAAATTTATAAAGCTCCAGATGCATAAGATATAAAGGTAACTATCTTGTACACTTACTGATTTATGTTGAGGTCTTTTAGATCTCTAAATCAATATAAATTTTATTGATGGTGGGCTAAATTTGCATCTGTCAAGAATTCAGCCTAAAGCCTGCTTTCAAGAATTACCAAACTCAGATTGATCTCCTGACCAGTTTTACCACTTCCTTATGGCTCAAACTGAAGTGTGTTCATCAACTAAACAGACTGACCAGATTTGATTTATTCGGTTTAACGTCCGTTTTATATGCTAGCATGCGTTTCAAGGATTCCCACGTTCATGGGTCTTGTTATTGGAGCATGGAGCACTTTGTAGTAGGCTCTCCCTGACGTCATCAATGGACCTTGCAGGGATCGAGCCCTAGCCCTCTTGGACTGCGGGCCAGGAATTTATCCACGAGGTCACGGAGGCTCTAAATCCAAATCTTGGGCACTATCTTAAAACCCTTCTGTAGCTAAAGTTACCATTTATACACATAAAAACTCTCTAAATGTAAATCTATTTTTTAACATTGCTGATTAGAAAGCAACTTTTGAATAGAGGAAAAGCAATTGTTCACAGACATGGTGTGGTGTTTAGTAACATTTTTTTCTTGGATTGTAAAGGCCCCATTTTGCACGTAAGAGCATTAAACAGGTGTGCAAAATGGCAAATTTTTTATCACGTGTCGACGTTCTAAGATTTGACTTTCTATGTAACGTGATTAACCTAGGTCTCCATTTTTAATATCACAATCCTATTTTGTATCCCTTTTATAAAACGATATTATCAATGAATGAAGTGTGTCTGAAGTCTGACCCCCTTGCAATTTCGGCATGAATGTAGCCAGTATCTTGGATGGGAGGAAATATGGTCGGGTTTTTATTGGGAGGGGGCACTGGAGGTATTAAAGTATGTATCATTTAAATAAGAGTACACAAGCGTTTGGAGGTATTTGGTCTCCCATAATCACCTTCCTGGCTACGTTTCTAGCCGTCTGTCTGCACAATTTTATTTTAGAGTAGACATTGCCTAAGTCAGAGACGTGTTTACCTGATTTCAATAGACAATTGTGAAATTCATTACCTCCTGCTGACGTACACCGAGCCATCGCCTTCTATGTTTACTCTCATATTTGGTGTCGTAACAGAATGCATTCTTGATACACTCGAAGATGGGAAATATGTATCTGGAATCCAAATGTGATCTCTGGGCTCATCACTAAAGTTGATACTGTGATTGCATCCAGTTTGTAAGCGCTTGTCTTTCCACCACTGACGAATAAGTATCTCAACGTCAAACATCTAAAAAAGAGAGGCCAAGAACATTTATACGTTGTGGTAACATTTACAAGCTAAAGGATTGTCTACCCTAAGGATAAGGTACTGTAGCAAAATTTTTGACCCAGGGAACATGTCCCCATGTGTTATAGGGCGCTGGTCCTAATGATCCGAAATGAAATAACTCAAGTGGAATACTAAAGAACAACAAATCGAATACTGTTTATGATTTCTTAATGCGTCCCGATCAATGTTTCATCCCCAACTCTCATTCCAACTGGTTAATAATACTGATCACATTCAACTTGTAAAATGCTTATAGGGAGCTGATAATACAACACATGCGCCTACTCTTGTCTTTATACATGACTGCCTATTGCTCGGTACCCCCATGTACACTTCAATTGCCATCTAAATCATATCCTAGATAGTATTCAGAGACGGGAGAACACTATTGAACTTTATTTTAGCACTATTTTAACACTATTGAATTACCACTATAGCGAATTTGGTTTGATGCAACCTTGATGATAAGGCAGTTAAGACAGATATAACTAATAAAGGTTAAAACTTTAAAAAGGCAAATCGTATGTGACAACGTTTTGCCATGATACGACTTCCTCACTTTGATTGGATGTTGTCTATTTCCTATATTGTCTAATTTATAAGAACGTTGAGGGGAGCAAAATATATTGTAAGAACTGATCTACTAGGTTTTGTGGGTTACGGAAACCCTTTTCTGAGGACGGGATATAACAAAAACCGTACACTGTCAGTCTGACAATAACGTTAACGACATGATTTTCAAATATTTGGTGTTTCCTAAATCTGGTAGGAGTGTACATACAAAAAGCTAGACAGTAACTCTAGTGCTTATAGGCGGATAGTAACATTATTGATTAATTGCAGAAGATTTTGTTTCAAGTTGATTGTGCTACCCTCACTTTCATGAATGGTCAGTGCTACCAAGTTACAACGCATGAAGGAGGGTGATATTTTAGTTACGCCCTTGTAACAAATTGAGCAGATTCAAAGTGAGGCTCCAAGCTTAGACATGAACAAAGGTATACTATTAGTAAGCAAATGCATTTACCAATAACTCTTAGTTGCTGATACAAGAGGCCTCTGCAGTAAGTTTAATACACAATCCCCTTAATTATTGCAACTGAACGACGTAACTTTAAAGCTTCTTTATTACTAAGCAGTCATTGATAGCAAGTGCCCAACAGTTATTTTGAGCCTCGCTTTGATTTTGGTGCCTAAAATTTGGTGCGACTTGGTCCAAAGGAGTGAGTCAGTCCTGAACATAAGTAGAAAGAAAAGGACAAGGAATCCTGGCTTTAAGTGTGGAAGGCCTAAAACTTCTATATAACTTTTATATAACTTCTGTATAACTTCTATATAACTTCTATATAACTTTTATATAACTTCTATATAACTTTTATATAACTTCTTTATAAATTCTACGTGACTTTACGTTGTCATGTCGGGTCTTGGAAAGATACGATCGAATACCAATTTCAGACACTATAGCATTTCTAGTGCATGACATGTGTTGATGATTGTGAGAATAACACCAAGCACTTCCTTCGTCTTGTAAAACGTCATTGAATTGGTTCCAGTTTTGTTGATTTTCTTTCTACGTTTAGTTCCCATTGCTGACATCTCGCATTGTATAAACATATTATACACACGATTATTCCTTCGATATGTACAAAGTATCCATGTACATTGCAGCATGAAACACTACCGTTAAGTTATGTTTGGAGCAAAATATTAGTACAGAAATGAATAGCCAGAGGGCTTCCAAGGGAGAGAGCAGGAAACATCAAGGCATATACTGTTTCGTTGGTGGTCAAATGCTGTGTTACTGATTAAATCACAAATACAAGCATTGCATCAACTACGTTTCACTAAACACAAGATTGGCGTTTGTAAACCCTGTATACTCTACTGATACATAACTTGCAAATAATTTATTTCAGCACTGAGTTTTTCCGCCTCTATCAAGAGAAATGCGGCCTTTAGCTTATCTTTATCTAGTTTGTCTATCTTTATCTAGTGTTTTGAGTAAAAAACATCTGTAAGAGATGATTTTACAAATTTTGGGACATGCAGAAAACAATTGAGCACAGAATCTACAGCCGAGGAGGCTGCAAGATGGTTCTTTAAGGTAATTGGGACAGAAAAGTAATAAGCCGCGAATTATACCCTAGTTCAGGAAATGATGAGCACGAAACTGACCAAGATACCTCCTTCTGTTTAAAGTTTCACAGTTTGATTATTAGACGGAAGCCATCCTGTAGCTGGCCTATCAACGGAGGTGACGTCCTGTTATCGACATGATCATGCTAGGAGACGTAAATTTGAATTCTGCTTGATGTTTCTAGACCACTGATAAATAAGTTTAAAAGAAAAGGTTTACAAAATGCGATGACAGAGGTGATATTCGGATTAAGAGCCTTCAGCGGAAAGTATTTTAAAAGGGGAATAAAGTGGAATGCTGTACTTAGGCTATCGCCATCTGCACAAGTCCAAATTCTATCACACAACAAACATTAAATAGCCTAACTGCACTTCACGTTGAGGGTTTCTCTATCATCTTGAGCATCTTTATTCTTCCTTCACGAGATAAGGAATGTAGACGTGTTGCGCAGTACCCGAGTTACTCAACAGTAACTGTTTTCTTTTTTCTTCTTGGTGACATACTCGATTTCGAGTGTAGCCAATTAGCAAGCCAGAGTGAGCAATGTGCTGGGGAGAAAGCACATTGGCAAGGGTGGGCTCCCGTTACTTTCCCTCACCGACAGTCTTTATATTGGGCTAGGCGGGATTCGAACCCACAACCTTTGACATGTGAGCGACTCAACAATAACTGTATCTGCAGCCGGATTTCATTTTGACACCATAGACTCATCGAATGACTTTAATGAGCATTTTTGTGTCTTAATTACTATCAACTGCATAATAATGCTATTAAAATTATACCTCTTATGTTAGACGTAGCCTTGAACTATTTTTTACCATGCCTCTGTACATAGAAATAAATTAGCATGAGGCCACCTTAAAGAGTTTGAACGAAATATTTTTACAATCGAAACCAACTCCCTCCCCCTCCCCCCCCCCTCTTCAGCTAATCATCTTTCAGATATGTCAGTCACGGTTGATCAGTCAGTTATTTCAGATGGCACCTGAATTAAAACTAAATAAAGTATTTCTCTGTTTATTTCGCAACTTACCAGGCTTTTATCATTAACTGGTCCAACGCTTATTATTTCAATCTGGACACTGATGATTAATTTGGATTCTAAATAGGGTAAATCAAGAAATATATTAAAAAATTGGTTAGAGGTACAAAACTTGAAAAATTTCTTCAAATAATGACTTCGTTTCCCCAAACTGTTTTCGTCAGACACTGATCACGACAACCGTTTGGATTGATGGTGAAACACTTTCGAGAGCTACTTATCTGAAATGAAAGAAATGTAACTGATGATTTCCTGTAGATTTCCCGTGATGATGTTCTTCTTTCACTTCAGACGATTTCTAAGGCATATGTCTGGCGTAAAAAGTTTAGAAACCTCAGTTCATCGCTCAGGTTAATATTTCAAAACTATATTGATTGTAGTAATGTGAGTGAAGTGACAACGATTACGAAAACAAAATATTGACCTAAAATGTTTACTTTTCACCTTAAAGTTTCAAAATTTCTACTAGTTTAGCTCTGAATTCCATCGTTCTTGATTTCCATTGACTACGTTTTTAATTGATGATCTCAATATTCTTTGTCTTTCGTCTCACCACAAAAGTAGAGAATACATGCAAACGTTAAGTTGAACAGGGTCTTTCTCCCCAATCTCGCTAAAAATTATTCAATACTTTTAGTAGATACCGTGATGTTTGTAAATAACAAAATCACTGCTGTTAAGAAATCGCCCTAGTCAATACTTTTGTGAAAATAAACGTGAAAATCAGTATAAATAAATTGTAAAATAGTATGCTTTTATAATTAATTCAAATAGTTTTCTATTTACAATACGAAAAATATTGCAGGATAAACTTGTGTTGTATTTTTGAAACAATGGAAAATTCAGAAAGGCCTGTCTAGCATTAATTAGGCCAAGCTTTTTCCTCTTGTATGATTGAAGAACAGGAGCAAACACGGTCAAGTTTTTATGATTAATAAAAAGACTTTCATAGTTATTCAATTTGTAGATCCATTAATCCATTAGGACAGGTCTTCAACATTTCGATTCATACTTTCATTACAGCAAATCTGATATGTAGAAATAGGAATCAAGACGAATCATCGATTTACATTTCAACTCTAAATTAGGATTTGATACGTTGATGGGCAGGATGGCAGTTTTTCCATGGTGGAGTGACATGGTGGACAGACGTCTGCAGAACGGGGTATAGCTAGGCATCGATGTCTAGCGTTGGAGCATTGAGAGCTAATTTAATCCTTTTGAAACCTCGAAGAGGTAGGGGATTTCTAAATTACCGGGGATCAATAACACACCAAGAGGGGAAGAGAGATACACTTGCAAAGGAGAATTCACTCAGCCTTGTATAACTTCAAAAAGTTGTTTAAATATTTGACTTTGCTACCTTATTGAACCAGCTTGAGTCACAAATTTTCTCTTTACTTCACTAAATCTTTTTTCATGTGTAAGCATTAGTAAACAATATTGTAGAGGTAGAGGAGAAAACAACAGAAGGTTGCTAAGGGTTGATTCAGTGGCAGTTGGATGCAGGGGATACTTTGGCAACGAACTGGTAAGATTATTACAGAGAGGGTTTCAGCACAAGAGACACCAATAGAGAGACTAAGAAAATGATCACATGTAGAAGACGGGGGAAACACTCGTTCCATATATGGCTAAAAAGAGATGACAAGGATTGGGCAGAGTAACAAGGTAGCAAACAAACTGATCAGACAATTGGAGGGGCCCACCTTATCAAAATGCAGTCGAGGCGCAGGGGCAGAAGCAGGGTGCTATGGTTCCTCCTGACGACCTCTAATATAATTGGATCCAATAAGGGAGCTGTGGACTAGTATGCAATTTTAAAGTGTGCTTTACTTCTTCTTACAAACATTTGTGAACAGTTACTAGCCTCTTTAATAGCTTTTCTCTTTTTTTCTCTGTATGTTAGTCATTTCCGATTTTCAGAGGTTCAGTTCATTGAACTTCTTGATGCGTACTTATCAGGAATTAGAATTCTATGACTTATCGACTACAACGTCTTATTTGTTCGGAGATGGCCTGCGGTTCTTATTCGTCTTAAAATGTTTTCATTGGTGACCCTATTTCTTCCATTCCTCTTAAGCATCTTTGATGGAAGACATTCAAACCCTTATCAACTTTTACTAACCTTTACTACGAACCTCTTGAATAAGAGATAGTTGGCATGATTATAGTTTCCAGCAATTTACTATTCATCAAGACTGTCATATTTTTTTCTCTGACCTACCAACTTGATCGTAACCTTGTTTACAACAAAGTTTCTGTAGGATTATGTAAGCTTGACGTGTCCTTAAGACGTCGTTTCTTCCATAAGAACTGAACTGTTATTTAGTGCATTCCTTATCTACTTATGGTAGTTTGTTTTATTCTGTTTCAAGAGATGTCATGCCAAATATATATTAGAAAGATACCTGAGGATTTAAGGATAATTTTTGAAATGGGAAAGACTTATTTCAGAAATGTAACACTGTGAAAGGAGCGCGTGAGAGACTTTTCCAGAAACTAGATCTTATATGGCATAGTCAAACGAGGTAACAATTTTACCCGTCTCTCAAGACACAGTATCGTCATTCTCGCCTATCATGCCTTTTCGAAAATTGTCTTTGTCAATCAAATGTCAATTATCATCCCTATATTTGCATGGTCGCCTTTTGATAATCTGTCACTTTGTTGTGAGCCTTGTGGAACACCTGCCACTATACTAGTTATCGTTCCTATGAAATGTTGCCAGGGCGTAGCTTTGACGTCATGAATGTACGAACGGAATCATTCTTAGCAATCGTTATTTACCCAGTGGATACAAATTTTAATAGTAATCCAATTCATACGAGTAAGAAACCTCTGTAGCTAGAAGTTTAAGATTTAGGTCAAAAACTTTGCATACAGTTATGATAATGAGTTTCTATATATTGTACGTATGATTGGATATTTAAATCACATGTTTATGAGTATATACTGCACTAATATTTTAGCAAAAGCATGTTCTCTATCCCATATTGCTGCTATCGAAGCTGCATACATTAAAATAAAAATTGCTGTCCTTTGTCGGGCAAAAGAATATATTCATATTTCAAGCGTTTTCCAATAACACGAGTCACGAAAACGTGTCACTTTTATATGTGTTATTTGCGACGACATGTTACCAACATCTCATTTCTCATAATACCTTTCGCAAAAGTCACTCGAGTTGATTGCTGTAACAATTAAAACTTCACCAGACGCAATTTTTCGAGCTTTTTACGACTGATCAACGTTTAAAAGGAGCCATTTACCTAGTTTAAGTTGACACGTTTAATTAATTTCACACTTACCACCGTGAAGAGGCCGTACGTATCTGTTATAACCTGCCGGAGGAGAGTATGTTCCATTTTGTACCGCATCTAGGTAAAGAATGACGTCTTGTTAATTCCTTGTGTCTGCATTATTCCACTATTTAGGTAAACATGAGACATTCACTAAGCAAGGAGAGTTCCGAATTTTGCTTGGACTGTTAGCCAAAAGATAAAATTGTGGAAATCCCATTAATATAAATCTTCCAAAGCCTGAAAATAAATATCACGAAATTGATCAAAATCTAAAATCTACAATGTTCTCGTTTTTTATAATTAACCTTTTGAATGCAAGTACCGCAAACCTCTTTACAGAGTACGGGGATTGCTTTAACAAAGTCAACTCATCGGACTGTTGGCTAGCTATAAATGGAAAGAGACTTCGAAGTATACATATGTAATTTGAGCTTCATCTACCAAATAACAAGTTAACAAATTCAGTGCGAACGAGATACTCTGAAACGTATAATGTATCCAGACGGCAATGCCTACACTAGATACTTTTGATAATAACCTATTCGTGCGCTATGGAGTCAGTCATGAAGGGTTTCCATACCAGAAGGAGAAGGGAGAGTTGACGAGCATGAATTAGTTGGGACGAAAGGGGGAGGGAGAGATCAAGCGAGCTGGACATCCTAGTTCTTACTTTTTTATAAGATGTTTTGTTTTCAATAGCGAAATATGATCACGTCTTTTTTACACTGACTCTTCGCTGCAATTTCATGGTGTAGAATGATGGCTTATTTGAGAAATGCGCAAAATGTCAAATAATAGCTGTGTTTTTTGTTGATCATAGTTGGCCATAGATTGCCTCAAACCTATCTGCTGATACTTGCCGCGACGTTTGTAGTCCGATACTACAATGATAATTATGGTGATGAGTATCTTTTGGCAAGGCGTGGCAAATATACACAAAAGAAAGAAAGCTCTGAGCTGAGGCAACAACGAGTATAGGCAGTAAAAGGGCCTAAATATCTAACTCTTTGCTTGACTTGCCTGTTTGGGCCAACGAGAGTAAAGAAACTGCTTAACCCAAACCGTGCAAGAGACGTCCTCAGAAACCTCTCTATACCCAAAAAAAACACCACTTATCCCATGTGATTACTCAAAGCGACCAGAGTATACAAGCAGAAAACTGTAAAACTCCCTTTCCTGTCAGAAGACATCACCCTCTTTCTCTGGATTAATAATTTAAGCAAGTAAGGAAACTTAACTGTCCTCACACAAAAATTTGTAGACTTGCATCCCATACAACGCAGTATATGGGACTGTAAAACTCAGTCTCTGGTCAGATGGTTCCACCCTCTTCCTGTATTTAAGCAAGTAAAGAAAACTTTACGGTTGACCCACCAAAACTTGTAGACTTGTATCCCATACAACGCAGTATAGGGGACTGTAAAACTCAGTCTCTGGTCAGATGGTTCCACCCTCTTCCTGTATTTAAGCAAGTAAAGAAAACTTTACGG
>JAAAKL020003975.1:5985-21903 GCA_010016065.2 Carybdea cf. marsupialis auct. non (Linnaeus, 1758) | reverse complement strand
ACAACAGTGAAACGCAACGTATCATTGGTATTTCGTTCAGATTTACACAATTACATTGCATCAACATGACAACAAATGACAACAGTGAAACGCAACGTATCATTGGTATTTCGTTCAGATTTACACAATTACATTGCATCAACATGACAACAAATAACAACAGTTAAACGCAACGTATCATTGGTATTTCGTTCAGATTTACACAATTACATTGCATCAACATGACAACAAATGACAACAAATGACAACAGTGAAACGCAACGTATCATTGGTATTTCGTTCAGATTTACACATTTCTATTGCATCAACATGACAACAACTGACAACAGTTAAACGCAACGTATCATTGGTATTTCGTTCAGATTTACACAATTATATTGCTAAGTATCCAATAATATAACAAAATCGAACTCACGTATCAATTCTGTATCCATTTGCTCCCTAGTGCTAAGCTCCCTGTTCCGACTCTAAACATGGAATTACAAACACCGAAAGTCAAGTAAAAACGTACGTAAGTTTCTACTGGAGTCCAAAGATGAGCTCCTAAAAGCTGGAACGGATACTACGTTGCGCTTGCAATGAAAGAAAAGGTAAGTCATGTCGCACTTTCATTTTACCTACAATTTCAAATCTGATAATGTTGAGGATAAATGACTTTGCTGGAAACTCATGATTCTGAAGATAGCTAATTCAGTTTATGAAAATATTCAAGGATAAACATAAATTTCTTTTTGAGAAAAAAAGAGGATTTACAACATGTTTGAACCGATAGTAGAGAAGTAGAAAACATATCAGCAATGTTTGTCTTTATGCACTGCATGGTTGGTCCTTATCAAGCTCGTTATACAATTTCTATTTTTTCTAGTATGTTTTGAAACTAATCACAATCAAACTGTAATATGGACCAGGTTAGTACAAAGCAAAGGGGGCAGAAGGCTTAAAATGAGAGGCACAAGCTGGTCTGTACTGCTATTATGTTCTGAACTACACATAAAAAGCTGCCTTCATGGTCATTGCAACGTCATTATTATAAAATCATGATACATGGTCGCATGTAAAAATGCACCGAAAACGCATGAGTCCCAGTAAAGGACTCAATTAATCCACCATCAATCTCTTCATCCACTCTGCTCTCTTTGTAAAATCCTTCTCTTGTCCTATTGATCTGTAATAACCTCAACCGCTTTCATAGCATTGCCTCAGCCTGTGATATGTCACGTCAGTTCTCCTGGCTATGAAACTGACTGCTATCGTATAGGTGACGACAACTAAGGTTCTGTGGAAATATTCGTGTGACTATCTTACCTCTGCTGAACTATGCAAAGGGCTGTCTACTCTTTCCTCTCCTACAGAAAGATGTTCATTGCTACGAACCAATGGCATGCGAGATACCCATGACATCAAACCACTTCCTGACAATGGAGGGTCTATCGTAGACTGGCTGTCGAAAGATGCTGTCCTACCACTTGACTAGAAAAGGAAGATTATGGTGACTCCATTAAATTACTGTAAAGATTTCTACTGAAGCGGAAGCGTACATATGTACATAGTATGAGTTCGCACAAGACGGCAGCTGCAACTCAGTGTTTGCACCTTAAGTTGCCTATACAGCTCGCTGAAAAAATAACGCGGGCTTTTAACGCTGTAAAGTATTCTCCCGCTGCGTTGTTGGCTTGCAATAGTTATAACTATAAAGGAAACTGTATATAAGAAAAGGACTATTGTAAAGCACATTAAAACTAGAGGTTAGAACTATGGGGTACTTAGGGACCCTTTGATGCTAACTTTCCGTTTTCATATTGTGAAAATGAGCATAACTTGCAGAGATATTGTCAATACGCTAGTTGTGATATGAAGAACAAACTAATGACAAGATCATGATGACTGCTCTATATCATAGAGTACGAACCCGTACTTAACGATGGATAGTAGTTTGGGCATTGCGATAGGTTGAGAAATGTTAAAACGAGTTAATACCACTAGATAGCACATATTTATATCAATTTGTTACCGTTAGGAGAACCGACACCCCTTCAAAACAATAAACTGAACATAGGTATGCAACTCGTTCGTACAGAGCTCTTATCACAAGTTGCTTTACTTGACAGCCCAAAGATATTCATATATACTTATAGGAAGATAATAACATGAAATTGTACTTTCATTTATCTTTCTCTCCAAACCACCACAACGTCTTAAACAAAATAAGCTTTCTTCCATCAGACAAATATGATCGCTTAAAAAGCCCTCTTCTATATGTGCCATCGAGTTCGTACAAAATATTGAGAAAGACGTTTGAGGGGTGACACGAACGTACCCCTAATTTATTCAACAAGCTGCAAGATGTGACCATATGAAAGGAGGTATTCTCTACACACTAAGCATAGGCCACATTCCATTTAAGGGCCTTTGCCAGGACGCAAGGTCATATTCTTCACTTAGCCATCAATCCTTTGCTTCAAATGGTTATTTCGCCGTATCATTTCTACACCCCACTATTCGCAAAACTGTAGCATGAAGAGACGTGTAGACGAAAGTCTGTAGGTCCCACTAAATGATCATGCATTTTCTGAACTGGAACAAGAAGACGTGGGAACAGAAATCGATGATGGCCATGAACGCAAAGAGGGAAAAGAAGAAAAACGAAGAGAAAGGTAAAACGTAAACATAAGGACTGGAAAGATTGTGGAGAAAGTCAACCAAGAGGTAGAACAAGAAGTGGTAAAACAAGCAAGAGAAGAAGAAAAGAAAAAGAAGATGACGAGACGAAAACGAAGAGGAAGAAGAAAATGGGCTGATGGACGTAGTTTGAGGCAACCATTAATTCACCGACGTCTTTTGCTACTTCAATCTACTCAGTGAGGGGGTGGTCATTAACATCCTTGTCCAAGGTTTAACCACAGCCCCCGAAGCCACTCAATACCACATATTCACCGTCAACGCCATTAAGAGGCAGTCGTGACTTCACCAGAGAGCGGGCTCACTTTATCAATAAGAAAGCAAACCCAATATCATAGGAATAACATAACATTTGGTGATGCACTTTACAGTAAATCCGAATTGAATGTTTTCTATGTTTAG
This sequence comes from Carybdea cf. marsupialis auct. non (Linnaeus, 1758), assembly GCA_010016065.2. Taxonomy (NCBI): domain Eukaryota; kingdom Metazoa; phylum Cnidaria; class Cubozoa; order Carybdeida; family Carybdeidae; genus Carybdea; species Carybdea cf. marsupialis auct. non (Linnaeus, 1758). Next base: position 18,822 of record JAAAKL020003975.1, on the reverse strand, counting down.
TATTTCCAATGCCTATCTCAGTAGTCTCTTATTACAGTTTGCACATTTATTCGTCCAACATTTCCTTTCGATATCAACCTTGGCCAAAAATCGAATTCTTACCTCTGCCATTGTGATAGGATTTGAAACTGTGTCATTTGAAGTACCATGACTACCTTTCAGTTTGTTCCTTCGAGCCTACAGAAGGAGAAGATAAATTTAATAGTTAATCGGAAGAATCTATAAATTGTTTACTGAAAGCTGTCTGAACACCAATGTCGCTTTTATGAATTGTTCACTCTGCCCGCAAAGGGTATGTTATCTCGAAGATACAACTGTTGCTTTTAGGACCTGGGACCGCATCTCTTGGTGTTCTGGCAGTTTGGGAACATGGAAAAGAATTCTCTGAAACATAATCAATCTTCACACACCTCCCCCTGTCTAGCAACATGGTTTTATGACTTAATAATGATCGTGCGCTCTTTAGCAAGAATGACAGCTTCGGAGAGAGCTTAAATCAAAGCTAGCATGTCCTTAAGGCAGGTTTGGGGGTAACTCAGAAGGGTTGCAGTAGGGAAAACACTAAATTTAGCTGAAGAACATTCGGACATAAGGCGCAATGAGATACTTCAGGCAGGTTTGATTTCCAGCATGATCTATGAGAGACTGTCATTATAGATCTGATTCATTACTCTGATATGTTAACAAAGACATGACGAGAACAAATAAATTTTAAACGTGTAACACAACCTTCTCTTTCTACGACTTGATTCATCATTTGGGTAATTATTTATCATAGAAAACACTTAAAATATTATGTTGAACGACAATAGCAGTTTACGAGGGATAAAAAGAAACAATCAATTTGTCAACAGTGGGTGGGGGTGCAGGGCACAAAACGATGTGAAATGTATCAAAGTGACACTTAATTGCACACAAATTTACACAAACTGCAATATATACCGGACCTGGCTGGGCTCGAATGCGCATTTTTCAACCAGAAACCGAAGAAGAAGAGTCCAAATATATATACACCACTCCAACAAGTGCTGTAATCTGTGACATAATTTAAACATTTCCCGATTACCATTCTAATTAGCTGCCTTTGATAATCGTAAAACAGGTCGTAAATTAGGCATCAGTCTTAGCTAATAATCTTGTCTTATCTAGTGCACTATTAACGTAGTTGTTACAGAGAATTCCAAAGAAAACCTATGATGTGAAATTAACCAGCTTTTTCGTGGACTCTCCTCGTAACTTAAGGTCCACATCAAAACTAGAAATAACGCGGCAACTATGAAGAAGAAATTCGCAATCCTTACGAGGACGGGAGCGCACACTTTGCAGATTAGTTGGAGGAGGGGGGGGGGGCGAACTTTGGCATTGCCAAGCGGGGCATGGCCATTGCATCTCGTTACGAACAAATTTTGAAACTGCCGTGAATGTCGCATTTAATCATACTGAACCTGCCTTTCCTAGCGACTTGTGGCAAACTCTTAAAAGTTACACACCCTTCTATGTTTTTGCGTTGAAATCATTGAAGGAGCATCACTGCCAAGTTCCCTAAATGCCCCTCACTTCTCTGGAAGCCAACCACCGCAACGAATTTTCATGATACTTGTATTAGGCGACTGGATCAATGACAAGACATTACCGTGTTTTGGGTTGGGCTTGTCTTTCATGACGTGTTATTGCCTTATATACAGTAAAAATTCTCCAATAGAGACTGTGTCCAATTACATAGAACGTCGAACCCAAGGGCTGCCTAATTATTTGTAACGTCGAATACGACAGGTGTCTAACTAGATGGAATGTCGAACTCGACGGGTATCCAAAGAGATGGACTATTAAAATCAAGGGAGATAGAAAAAATGGAATGTCGAATCCGGGTTCGATTACCGTCGTCAGCTTGCAAACAATAAGGATATCAATTCTCTCTAGGACACTTATTCCTTCAGTATCCTCAGAAATATAAGGAATATAAACAAAACAACAATAAACATGACAATAACAAACAACTTGTCAACAAAATTTTGAGCAGCGTTTTCCGTTTTGCTAAACTATACTGTGAACTTTCAAAAGTTTCTATCGCTTCTAAAATGGTGCACTTACTGTATCTGTTGCCGTCAGAATTGCTGACACAGCAGAAGCTCCGTCAGTGAAGTCTGGATGGTTTGTGTTGATATAAGCCAGCTCAATAGACACTAAGTTATCGACCTAATAAGCAAACATAGTCAGAAATAGTAAAATCGCAAGGAATGGAATTGATCAACATAAGTAGAACTGAAACACGATTTCCTAACAAAATCAAGATCAACAGCAGGCAAACAAAATACAGCTGTTTACAGCATAACTAAATAATAACTCACTGGTTTTGGAACTCATCATATTGTCGGAGTCACTTAGCAAAAGCTAGAAATTAACTAAAGATCAATGCAAGCTAAGTTTGTTAGTAGCATTCAACATTAACATAAAGGGTGTGTACAACAGACGCTCACTTGCCAATTAAAATACACTGAGACATTGCTTTCAAGGAAGAGTAGAGGTGGAAAAAAGAGGAAAGAAAACGGCGAAGGGGAATGGGAGGACGATGATGACGGTGGCAAAGATAATGACCATCATCATGCTTGTGACGATGATGATGATTATGACGATAATGAGTTCGGTTATGGTCGCAATAAAGATTGATGATGAAGTTCAATGACGACAACAATGAACATGATAGTAATGATGACAATGACTATTATGATGGAAATGGTTCTATCAATCTTTTTGCTAACATGAAAAGATTAAATAAAATAGCTGAGAGGCATAAAGCTCCATATAAACGGTGCAACAAGTTGTATTAACATGTTGTACAACTGGGTTCCACAACTGCGTTTTCATTTGGAAAATCAAAATTGTTAATGTATGTTGGAGAGAGTAGGACAACTGAAACTCAGGTAATTCGCCTATTTCTGTCTTAAAACACCAACGAACTATTTTAAATTCATTCTTAGCTTACCTGCCTTCCTCTTGTATGACACTCATAAATGCATCGTCCTTTGGCTGATTTGCCACATGTTTTCAGAAATAGAATCTGTTCTATTCTAAAATGAGTTGTATCGACATGTTGCGTGCAACAAAAGTTGTACAATTTGGTTCCTTTTAAACGATGCAACATGTTAGGCGCAACGTGTTGCACCAAAATGTTGTACTGTGTATACAGGTCATAAAACATCTTTATTGCATCATGCGCTTGTAATTACGAGAGTCAGATAAAAACCAGTTGTTCATAGGAAATTAATCAATCCATTGAACAGTTGCTCCACTGTAACTTTACTCCAAACCAGAAAGGTGAAAATAACTTACCATATTGTTAGTAGGTTGTAATCTCGACTGTAGTAAAGAACTCACAACATCGATAATCTTGTCGTGGAGTTTTGGGAATCGTCGAACATCAATCATCTTATAGCAAAGGAGAAATCAATAATAAAAGCTACTTAGGTATGTACAACAAAACTGTGTTTGCAATACAGTCTACAGCGGCAAGTTTATTTAATAATTTCTCAATAATCTTAATAATTTCTCAAGGTATCCGCAGAACCTTTACGTATCCACAGAACATTTACGTATCCACAGAACCTTTACTTATCCACAGAACCTTTACGTATCCACAGAACATTTACGTATCCACAGAACCTTTAGGTATCCACAGAGCCTTTAGGTATCCACAGAACCTTTACGTATCCACAGAACATTTACGTATCCACAGAACCTTTACGTATCCACAGAACCTTTACGTATCCACAGAACCTTTACGTATCCACAGAACCTTTAAGCATCCGCAGAACCTTTACGTATCCACAGAGCCTTTACGTATCTGCAGAACGCTTCCTTATCCGCAGAACGTTTACGTATCCACATAGCCTTTACGTATCTGCAGAATCTTTACGAATCCGCAGAGTCTTTACGTATCCACAAAACCTTTACATATCTGCAGAACCTTTACGTATCCGCAGAACCTTTACCTATCAGCAGAATCTTTACATACCCGCGAACCTTTACGTATCAGCAGAAACTTTACGTATCTGCGGAACTGTTACGTGTCTGCAAAACCTATACGTATCTGCAGAACCTTCATGTATCCGTAGAACCATTCGCACGATGGTTTTGGGCACAAGACATGAAGAGGGGTGAAATACAATGTTGCTTACCGGGTGACTGTCTATATCGGTATTTCTCGAAGTATAGTGATATCATTATTCAAGACAAACTACGAGTTATGTAATAAATACGCTTCTTACAGCCACTCTATTTCATGCATCTCATAAAGATACAGAATTTGTATTCACACCATCAACACGTACCGCCCCACACATAAGGCGTTCGAAATACATCAAGAAATAATCACATGCCGGAAATGTCTTATTGATAAATATTTTTAACAGAGAAAACTGTGGCGTTCATTCCCCCAGCTAAGTGGTCGTTGAAAGGCTATTAGTATACATAATTTATAATTTTTTGTCAATGGTCGTAATCCATGACCCTGACAATTTCAATATCACCGGTTAGATAAAACATTGAGGTGACGTCATGGATTGGGGTGCTAGTGCAATCGATGTGAATATGAAGGTGCGTCGGGCAAAAAGATACGAGAAAAACTGGTCTGTATTATTAGCTAACTGAATGATCGGCTTACGACACGAAAAACCGACCCTCTAAACGCCTGAGTGGCTGATTGAGTGAGTGACTGACTTACGGACTGACTTACAGACTGACTTAGGGACCGACTTACGGACTGTCTGACTGACGGGCTGACCGACCGACCCACCGACCGACCCACCGACCGACCCACCGACTGACCGGTTTACTGAATGACCAATAAAAACAGATTACTAACAAAATAACTACAACACTGGCGACCTACCTGCATGCTTCATTGCCTGCCTACCTACCCGTTTGCCTACTAGACCGATCGATCCATCTACCGACCAACACATCGGACACTGACTAATACCTGACTGAGTAATACTTGTGCAACACAAATTAAAACCATTACGGTCATCAAAGATCGAACCCAAATATTTACAGTACTTGACTATGCAACACTCACCTGAGATAAAGTGTGTTGAATGATACGCTGCATTTCTTCATGGACCAATTCTACACATCGTTGACTCGGATCCTCCAGTCGTTGTATTTGTCTCTTGACGAGAAGCTCAAAGGATACTTCTGGCACAAAAAGTGCCGGACGTGGACCCTGCGAAGATCCAAAACTCGATTTTAAAGTTTTATGTGACAGATAACATAATAGAAAGTGCGTTGTACATAAACACACACACACACATACATACATACATACATACATACATACATACATACATACATACAATGTCATACATACATACATACATACATACATACATACATACATACATACATACGTACATACATACATACATACATACATACACACACACATATATACCAACAAGTTTTGAGACCGTTGCTAGAGTGCTTAATACAACAAGGTAGAGCCTAATACTACAAAGCAGTGGTAAAATATATAAATATCACACCATCATAGATTAATTATCATATATACATAAGTTACTTTCCTTTTTCGTGTTGACCTTCTCTATAAATACATATAACCTTACGAAATCGGTAACTCCATGCATTACATTTTCTAGCTTACATATGAAATTAATCATAGCCATCCACGAGGAGTGGTTAAGAACTCCCCTTTAACTACCATCTGAGAACATTCTTAGTCTCAACGTAAGTACACTACCACCCCTTGCGTTTTTACTTGGCTACCTGAAAGTATAATTTCTAACAAATAATTGACAATTTGCTTAAATCATGTTAGCAGTGGATCTTACTTGCGGCATTTCTATTTACAGTAGGTATGTTATTTGGAAAGAGATTTCTAGATCACACATTTTAAAAGACGTGTCTACTCCATTCTATTTCCAAGGAGAGTGGTTCCAACAATTCTACACATTATACAAGATTTTATTAAAGGGTCAACACCCTGACGGTGCAGTACCATGTACAAGAACTGTGTTCTTATTTGCCTTAGGGCTACCGGCTAACACCCTATCACGGCTGTGCTGAATCATGCCAATACAAGCTGCAATGATGGTGACTAGCCATAATAAACATCATATATTCAAGTGCTAGATAAATGTCAAAATCAATAACCTACTGTGGCGTTCCTTATTGCTGTCAATATGTCTTTCGTTTTAAGTCCTCCTAAGGCGTCCATGTCTTCTAACTTCTTTCCAAATACTTCATGAAAAATATAGCATATACGTGCTCCACCACAGCTACAGAGAAGCAGAGATAAAAGTATCGTCAATCGTATAATAAACAGATAGCAAAGGATGATGATGATGCAGGGAATACATTAATTACAAAAGATTGATTGATCATTTATTTATCCATTCATTCATTAATGCATTCATTTGTTCCCCCATCTATTCAATACTTGATTCATTCACTCATTCTTTCAGGTCATTCACTTATTCATTGGATTTCCCTAAATTTTCATTCACTCTTTCATTGACGTATTTATGGATTCACTCATTCATCAATACGTTAATCTCATTCACTAATCAAAGTAATTGATCCATCCATTAGTTTCGTCATTCATTCACGCATACATTACTTCATCCATTAACGACCTCATTCACTAATTTATTCATCTCTTCATTCAATTAATCTCTCTGTCGTGCATCTATTCATTCACCTATTCCTTCATTCACGGTGTCATTAACTCGTTAGTTCTTTCTTCTCTTCTTTCGATCGTTCCTCCTTCTCATAGACCAGTGAAACTAGAATTCATCATACACTGAACAACTTACAGTTCTGTTGTCGTGATATTCCTAGCTGTTCCTTCAATTGTCTGGCAATAGGTGGAGGCAAACTTTGTAATTAACTGCAAAAGGGTTGTGCCCTAACAAAGTAAAGTGCAAAGATCAAAATCAACAAACAAGTTACAAAACTATTGCTAAATAGGTTGTCTAAGCCATAGCTGATCGTCTATGCAAAGATATTATAGGTTATATATCTGTCACTTTAACGAGTCTTTTAGGAGCGTAAGGCTGTGTCCTAACAGCCTGTTTTGAAACCACAAACACTTGTTCGATAACAGCAACACGAAGCTTTGAGAGCTTCTTGTCACCCGTCACCGGGGCCCACACAGTTTCAAAGTTTCTCTAGCTTGACTGTACCTGGATAGCCTAGCAATGATCATTTATAGCACACCGAGTGTGCTTCATGACAGGTACAAGTGACTGCGATCTATTCGCCAATCTCACTAGATTCCTCTGAGAATGTGACTCAGACGATCGAACAGTGGCAAGCTCATACGTTGATATAGACGGGTGAAACCGCTGTTATCGTAATTAAAGACTTTTAGCTTGAAGAGATATTAGAGAAAAGTGAATGAAACTTAACAAAGTAAAACGTGAACATATGAACAACACACAATCTAATTATATGGTCAATATTTGCCAAGTTTATTGCTTCGTTTATACACCAAATTATTTTTAAAACTCTATAAGTAAACAATTAGTATGGCCCTCTAACCTAATAAATTCCTGCAACCACCAGGTAATTTTAAATAGACAGTCCGGTATATCGACAAGCATATCTAAAGGGGTAAAGATATACCTGAGAAAGTCAAATCCGTTGTCACTATTGGTGTAACGTTCTTGGTAACGGCAATGACGGCAAAAAATAACAATGACTTTGCGTTTCTCAAGTATAGACTTACGATCTAAGACATATTTCTCAATATCCCGGACTTTCCATTTAAGTAGAAGAAGTCACATACAACTAAGTTAACTGTGCGAACAACAAAAGGAGTGATAATCTCTTGAATATCTACCTTTCTAATATACCTATGCTGCAATGCCAAGTTATATTCATTTTATAATAAGGCCGAGACTGTAGCTATAAAAACAGATATCATACACTAGAAAGTGTCAAGAGAGGGCGAAGAAAATTGCAGCGCTTAAAACAACGTTTCAAAGTCAGCCCATCACTACGATCTTTCGATACAATGAATCGGCCATCATCCTTCCTGTTTGGCCGATCACCGTCTTTTAAATTTTTTTTTTGTATTTTAGCTCCGTATTTATCACAAAAAACACTAATTTTGGATTATTTGTTTAGTAATTAAGAAATCAACAACAGCAAAACGAACATAAAGCTCAGAGTAACTTAGTTTAAAGTTGTTTAAATACAGCTTTTATATACTTTTGAAAACTACATCATTGTACTTCTAATGTACTTTTCACGTGAGCACAGTGAGTAAAACATGCGAAAAATGAGTATAAATGCTGAACTTTTACAAAAAATAAAAAACCTGAGGTGTGAAAAATCAAAGTTCAACGATCACAAAGATTGTTTATCTTAATATTAAGATCGCCTTGTTTATTATACATTCTCGACGATAATATGTTGATTCTCAGTGATCATTGATCGGTGATTGGCCCTTATTTCAAGCGCTACATTGCGAGACCATTTCTTTAAAAGTTCAACTTACTTTGTCTACCACAGGTTCACCATAGGAATTCAGTAACTGTTGGTACTGCGATACCATTACATTCACCCTTGATTTCAGTTCCGGGAGACACGTTCTGATATGATGCATAAGTAACTACAAGGTAAGAAAGAATTGTCAGCGAGATTAGGTGGCAAGACAGTAACACATCAATGTTCGCATTAGGAGTTCATGGAATCATCGCAGTAAACAACGAAACTAAGGTCTCGCGTAGCCGCCCCAGTCACTTGATAATAATTTCCTTTATTCCAGACATTATCTTCAGCTAGATCACAAAGGAAGAGCAATCCCTTACATAATCATATTTTACGCACGCAAACACAGGAAATAAATACGGGAGGGAGAGCAAGTTGCAAAAATTTACACATCGTTTCACATTTCAAAAGTTGCAAATCCCCCAGAATTTCGAAATTGCTTGCTTATAATCTATATGTGCCAGAATTGACATTCCAAACCAATTTTCGCTTCCCATCATACAACAAATGGCCATCCACTTTCTGACTTTCTATAGATACTTCAATGCTTACATGTTGTAAAAGCTACAAATTTTCTTAGCAATATTTGCTCCACCAGAGCATCACAACCTGTCTCTGAATGAACAAGATTTGTATCTCCGTTGATATACCTTGATTCGCGATCAAAAAGACCCGTTCCATACTTGCTTATACCGGCTTCGGTACAAGACTGTATCTGAGTAAGACCAAAAAAATTGTGTCATTATTTCTATGTCTGAATGAGTCTGTTTTTGTCTGACTGCTTTTCGTTAACTTGACTGTCTATCTATCTAGATTATCTACCCTATCTCACTGGTTCTATCCTTCTCTTTCTGTGCCACATGGTCCCTATCTCCATGTCTCCACTGCTTCCCCTCCTTAACACTGTCTTCACCCTTGCGCCCATCCCTCTTTGAGTTCCTCGTTTCAGGCTCCACTGTCTACGTCCTTCTCTATCTGTCCCTCTGTCTTAGGTCCTCTGTCTACGTCTCCATACGCTTTGTCTCCAACATTTCTTACTGACTACCAAGATTTACTCTCTCTCCCCCCTCTCTCAATGAAGTCTCCCTGACCCTCGTTTTAAGCCCTATAATTAAGTCCCAGTGTTGTAAATAAACCTTCCCATAGTTATAAATATTACAACACTTGTTAACTCAATTGATACCTTAAATGGTAGATGTTTATCATGTCGTTAGTCGTAACCTGTTTCTGATATACGTTTGTGAACTACGTTGTAAGAGATAACAGGCTATCTGATGATTGGCAAAGTAACTCTCGAAACGTAGTTCAGGATACCACCACTTAGTGCATTCTAAACACCTACCAACTAAACCTTCCCATATTACAATACTTTCATCTTTCTTAAAGTGCTTTTTGTAAAACATTACAAGTTATTCAGTAAAACTTACTTTGTTTAAAGTTCTAGAGAGGTAAAGTGTTCCATTCCTACTTGCTAAAATTGGGTAATGCTTCTGAAAAAACATTTGTTCGTCTGTCAATGCTTGTGAGATTGACTGTAAAAAAGAAAGCACAGAGTTTTAAAGTTACGCAAAATTACTATCGATATTCTTTAACAAAATTGAAAACACATCGGAGCTACGATCTACACCAAACGATGCTCCATTCTATGACGGAATATCTGGAGATCCTAGGAGAACTGGAAAAGACGCCCTTTATTGCAAAAATGGGGCGCATGCTCTCTTTAAATGTGAACCCATAACTGCTAGAAAATTACCGAAATCACCAGTAAGAAATACCACTAAACTGAAAAGTTGGTTGTCTTTGCAACGTTTATATTCCAGTGGGTTTCAGGTTCATGAACACTGATAAGATACTAACTGGATACCTCATACGTAGCTACAAGAAAAACGTTGCGTTCTCTTATATATCAATCCAACAAACGTGACAATTCCAGTGTGATAAAAATGCACTGATATTCATAACCATAAAACAAGGGCAGGGAGCACTTGCTTATTATGTATCAAGACATTGGGAAGCAGCTAGTAGAGGGTAATTTGCGACCCATCAGAACGACAGGAGGGGTAGCAACACAACCCTAACCGTCAGAAAGATGAATGAGGACGATAGTTGACACTTGGGAGACGACCTAAGAAATGAAATCAACAGAGTTAATACAATACAATACAATAAAGTATGTATCATTGAATCAAGGGAATGCGGCTCCGTAAGCAAGTATGGATACATACTAAGTTGATGGATATGACAAACTTGATTTTGGCTAGCAAACAAAAACTTAAAACTTGCAGGTCGTAGACATTAAGTAGGTGTGTGAATGTAGGTATGATTCCCTATAAATTTGATTCACTATTCCCTATTCAATTCCCTACGAAGCTTCTTTTACAAAATTGCGACAAGAACATCTTTAATGCTAGTTAAACTGCAAAAGGCCGTGAATATATATACAAGACAAGAAATCAACTTTTCAACGCAACTTTACCAAGAACACTCTACATATTGTTTGATAATCATTTCTCCCCTTGGAATACCGAAAGTTTCTCCCACACCGGTAAGCAGCATGGGCCTCAATCTTAAACCTTTCAGTTTGTTTGGGCACTTCTCCATTACCTAACCTAGTTCATTACTTTCAAACTAACACCAATAACTATTTCAAGAATGGAGGGGCTCACCTTCTTATTGTTAATATCTAACTGACTGCGATTTACAACTCCAATAATCCCTAACTTTACTGGAATAACTGTAGAGAAATGAGAATGAAAGTTATCAATATCAGTTCTGTTGATCAATCTCATGAAAGACTGAAAGGTGGAAATTATGATATTTACAATAAGATTGGTCAGGGAGAAGCAAGATATATCAACATCTTCAGCATGAATAAAATCATTAACCACAATGCAAGTGTACTAGATGTAAGAGAGAATACATCTGATACATACGTAGTGGCGAAGGTGGGGACGTACCATGATAACGATAGGGCAATGGAGAAAAAGAAGAGAAAGGAACGGAAGATAAGATCAAGTGAAGGTAGGCAGCAGATAATAACGATGATTATGATGATGACAGCTTGAATGGTAATGAGATGATGTTAATGATGATTATGATGATGATGATGATAACGATGATGATGATGATGATGATGATGATGATGATGATGATGATGATGATGATGACGATGATGACGTTGTCGTTGACGATGATAATTATGATGATAATGATGATGACAGCTTGGATGATAATAAGATGATGTTAATGATGATGATGATGACAAAGATGATGACAAAGATGATGACCAAGATGATGACAAAGATGATGACAAAGATGATGACAAAGATGATGACAAAGATGATGAAGATGATGACGTTGTCGTTCACGATGATGATCATGATGATAATTATGATGACAATGACGACGACGACGACGACGATGATAATCATGATGATGATGATGATGATGATGATGATAATCGAGGACATTTCTAACTTATAATGATTAGACCAATGGAAGAAGCAACCAAATGCCAGGGAGGTGTTCTTAGCCATAAAATAATAATGCATAAACATTTATACGCATTCGAAAATTTGTAAAGGTTGTGTAAGGCAGCCCTGGACTAAAACGAATAAACATAATCTCTGAGGTTATAGCTGTCGGTGTTACGCTTCAGTTTATATTACTAAAAACATCTGCAATGGAATCTAGATATCACAATACGTGGGAATAAAGAGTGACACGGCACTCGGTACGTCCACGGCTACTACCATACTAGTGGGTGTCACAATGTATTTTTCATTCGTCTATTTAGAACTATCTGGAGTTATCTGGCGTTGGTGTACAAAACATGACATCATGAAATTATAGACTTATGAAGATTATTCATCAAAATATTAACGGAGTAAAATACGACACCATTTCAAGTCACTCTTCTTAGGATAATGGCTAGAAAACATTTTCACAGAATACGTGGGAATGGCTTTGAGTAAATTACAACTGGGTAACATTTAATACAAATTGGAATCTTCTTGAGGGTTTTGAATTCATATATGACGTGGGATGCTGATTTTGGATGCTTCTGAAAAGACAACAGAGCTAGTCATTCTTGAAAAATGTGAATAAAGAGACTTCGAAAATTTCTTACACGTCACCAGCTAACATACAAGTGGCCATGAGAAAAGCTAATAACTATCGGTGAATACTTTCCACTTGCTAATCACAATCGGTGAACATCTTCCCATTGCTACTAACTATCGGTGAACACCTTCCCATTGCTACTAACTATCGGTGAACACCTTCCCATTGCTACTAACTATCGGTGAACACCTTCCCATTGCTACT
>JAAAKL020003974.1:0-21904 GCA_010016065.2 Carybdea cf. marsupialis auct. non (Linnaeus, 1758) | reverse complement strand
TTTCATGTTGCGAAGAGCCAACCATAGAAAGTATTGGTGGGAAAGGCAATCCTTTCTTGTGAGTTTTGAGAGTCGCGTGGTTAAAAGACCCTTTTTAACTAAATTAACTCAGATAACAATCTTCAAATCCTCTCTTCTCTATCTTTCTATCTTAAATGGGCTGTGGACAGTTTGATGGCCTGTTGGTTGTTTTTCCATGGTCAAGTCGCATGGCGTGGAGAGGCTGGTTTCCAGAATTGCGTAGAGCTGGATGTGATGTCCACTGGTGTAATATCGGGAGCTAATGTGGCGGCTTGTGAAAAGTTGACTATGTTATCAGTTGGTAGAGCATCACGCCGCGAATGCGTGGTCCCGGGTTCGAATCCCGGTGGTGACATTTTCACTTTTCACTAGTGTCTCTTCTAATTTGCTAAATTAACTAAACTAAAATTGATACAACGAAACAAATCTTCCTTTCTAATGGCTATCCTGAAGATGTCGTCAGTTCGACAAAAGCTTTTCAGTACTAAAATGTTTTTGCTATTTCGTGCAGTTTTATTGTTTGTACCACCAACAAACTATTTGAATGTTTTGTCAGGGAGATTTAAAACTTTGAAAGCTGATATCTTGGTTTTGGGGAAAGGCAAAACTCTCAATTTTGGTCATTGACGTTTCTTACTAATAGGGCAACATTAAAATTGAGTATTTTTTCCTAAATTCGAACATTTTCAAAATCGTGACGTCACACTTTCCCTCAGTATAACATATACCTCAACGGACTATCTACTCCTCATACCTTCAATGAAACAATCGCATGATCATCAAATACAGTAATGCCAACCCTTGTAGGCATCACAGTTTTCATTGTGTGTCAACAAGCGGGGCATGTATAACTTCTCGGATCGGATAATGGGAATAGCCTACTGTTCCTAGTACCTTAAAGAAAAGCCATTTGCCATAGCAACTGTGTGTCATCATCATCTTTATCTTCCTCCAATTCCAGGGAGTCAGGTAGGAGCTTCTGTGTCTTCCGTCGCTATAGAGGCCGATTACCTGCCCTCTATTTCTTCAGTCCTGTCAGTTGCATGTCTTTCTTAACATTCTTTAAATCCACTTCTTTTTCGACCTTCACACTACTCTCCTCCCTTCCATCTACAATCACTATGCGCTCGCGACTAAATTGTTGTCCTCGATCAGTGGTAGGAGTCCATACCCAAGCAATCGGGTTTGTCGCACCTTAGTCACTCGGTTGGCAGCGCATAGCTCTAACCTAATGTGGTCATTCCGCAGCCAGTCTAATTTGGAGACGCCCTTGAAACTCCAAAGCATCCTTATTCCCTTCTTCTCCAGCATCTTCTTCTCCTTCGCTGTCCTCAAGACTGCTTATAATAACGCACTCCTACCCGTGGGCCTTCACCGCCTCTGGGCTTACACCCTCCTACCTGAAATAAATGTTTGTCATGTTCAATTTTCCTTTCTTTCACACATACTTTATCTGTCCTCTCAACTCTGTTATTGTACACCTCAGCTTCTTCTCTATTCACAAAAGCATCCTTACTTCACAAATTATTTGGTAATTGCGCGATAACCTCACTTGGGATAATCTCACAGATCAGGGAATTATATGTGGATGAAGCTGATTGGCGAAGCGGAGTTAAAAGATGGTTTCGATTTGGGGGGAAACCCCTGATGTTATGATGCTTCCTTTTCAATATACAGAGTAACTTACGTTTCTTATCAACGGATTACGAATGTCATGCCATGTCAAAGTCTGTCTATTATGTTGGTACGAATATGCTGTGAATCTTTTCAACAAATGGCCAGTCCTCCAAAACGTGTTGATAGTTATAACTAGTTTCCTGATATCTCTTAAACGATTGCACGTAGATGCAGGAGTATGGGTAATGCCTCGTTTTGAGAACTACAATTTAATAAATACGGGTGTAAACAGTACTATCATTACTTCTATATTCAAAATACTTTATATGCGACAAATAGAAATTCTTAGCCGTATATTTAAACATACAAAATACACCTATTATGTAGCTCATCTACTATTTTACATGATATCAACAACCTGCAAAAGTCGACCACCAAATTGCTGAAAAAGGGTACGGAGCCAGATCATCACTTGGTGTGTAGTACGTCTGGTTGCACCATAGTTGTGAGGATGTTTACTAAACTGACATCAGAACGAGGTTGATAAACACACATACAAACCAGGACACGAAATGATAAGACGGAAAACTGACAAGAAATAATAAATACTTAAACCCATTTTGTCCATCACCTTTGTTTTGCTACAATTTTGGACAATGAAATATGAAAGTTTCCCCAACCCCCGTTCAAAAATATTGTTCAGTTTGAAAACGAGCATTTTGGGCGCTTGCATGTCAGACCTCCCTGCTGCTAAGCGGAGAGGTCTTGATAACAAATAATACCAGACCTGGACATCCCTTTCATGTGGCAAGTGTCTTCCGTGATTCGTTCTATTTTCACCAAAATTTAGTAAAAGTTTAACTTCTGTTTGTCCGGGATTGTAGCACGATCGGCAAACAATGGCATCGCGCCATCCGGAACATAAGGAAAACTCGACTAGGGTAAGTGAAGCCTACGTCGATTAACAAGAAAAAGGGAAGTCGGGAAACACAATGCAAAGAGCTCTTACATCGCGTACTCAGGAAAGAAAAAAATTGCTTTATGTAATGAATTTGCGCAATGTTTATGAAATCTTGTTGGCCTATGGTATAGGAGTCTTATGTTTAAGGTTCTAGTGTTGATTTCAAGCCATTTGATCAATAATGTCATTGAGGAAGTAATCTGATGCGTATGTGAATTCAAGTTGATAACGGAAAACTAATGATACAGGATGCAAGAACCTAAGATACTACAGTACAAGACTAATATTGTCACGAGCATCAAAGTATCTCTTTATATCTTGGGATGCATTTACAACGATATTGTACAAGGTTTAGAAGAAAACATCAAAATTTGTTCGCAAATTACAACATGGTCCGCCCCGCACTATCAGTTCGCCAACCAATCTAACTTTGCTTAAAGTGTGCGTACGTCGTAGTTTGAGTACGCAACAATGCTGTAATAAGCAAATAATATTAACCTGGTAGATTAAAAGGATTCTCCTTGAACTTATGTATTCAAATTTAAATAATATATCCACCTAGAAATGATGGAAGTAGTGAAACTTGAAATATACAGCCTTGGTACAATTACCTTTCTTAATTATAAGATCAGGATGATTTGACTGAGATGTTAACTGAGAAATATTCTCTATTTGATCTATATTTGTACACTAACACTGACGGACGTCCAAATGGGGATGCGAGGACAACCCGCACTGCAAACACACGCACTCCTGCACACAATCCTGTGGACGCTCACCACATTCCACGAGAATTGAAAGATCCTTTTCTTACGGAAGGCGGAACGTCTGATCGAAGAAATGCATATATACTACGATGCTTACTTCATATCGCATCCTCTCAATAACACTTTTATCCTCTGCAAAATCTTAACAGCATGCATCCACATAAAACTAGTCTAAAAATACCTTAATACTACCTGTCTCCAAATTTTCGCTATATAAAACATCTAAGTTGCCTAAACCTCTTTATATTTCGGTAGATAGCTAGTACAGTATTCTTCTTTTGCCATGCGATTAATCGATATCTCATTCTATTAACTCCAAATACTGTTAGTTTTAGCTTTCCTAATACTATTTACAAACAACTAGAGTATGTACAATTTGTATACTCAAAATATATTCAAGGAAAGAGCCTCACAATGTGTCAAGCATTACTATCGGAGATACCATAAATTGACTCAGTTTCTGGCATCATAATATCATATGACCACAAAGGTATCTTCTGTGAAATCCTCAACGAAGACTACGATGTATCAATCGGAAACCAAATAAGACTATTTTTGTGCCTACACAGCATTTCACCTTCTCAAAAGACTTAAACATCAAACTAAGAGATCTTGCTTACATTTTCTGTTCAGGTTATCAAGTACCATCCTTTTACCTACAATCAATGGGTTAACCTGGGGTGGGATGGAGGGCAGTATAAGCTGTACAGGCCCTCCATTGGCCAATTTTACATTTGACCATTGCAAAACGACCAGACTTCCAACAACTGCAGGTCCGATGCCTAATAGCGCAAGGCGTCGATGAACATTTTCTCTACTTTGGTACACTATCTACGGACGTAAAAACACTACTGGTTAACATTTCATTATCATCGATTTTCGGCTGCTCCGGTATTGACTGATAACATTTCGATAGGATTTTTTTAAAAATAACGGAATCCGATGTATACATAACGATGTTATAAAAACATCTTCCAGGAGTATAAATAGGTTCAAATGTTTATGTAATGACGCAAACAATCTTTGAAATGTATACAAACATTTCTATCGGTAAATAATCTCCATATACACATCAATTCAATAGCATACATATATTCATATATAAATACAAATCTTTGTTACGGCCACTGATCAACTTAAAGTCTTACCCCAGGCCAATATGGGTAGGAAGGTGGGCACGAATTCGAGCAAGGCAATTGTAACCTTTGCAATGAGTGCATACACTAGATGTCTCCATTCCAACTAAATTCATATTACTTTTACCAGTTTGGAACAGAGGCTATGGAAACCTTGGTAACTGTTTTCTTCCCGTTTTCTCGCTTTGATCGTTACAACTTAAATCCTTCGACAAATCCTATTCACGTGCTTGTTGCAACAAAAAAGATAATTTCTATTGCGAAGAAAGTATCTGCAATTATAAGTTTTGGAAAAGATAGGAAATAAATATGTCACCAAAGAGGCAAATAATTCGTCAATGTGACAGGTAACAGGCTGGATCTCACACTGACTGAAGCATATTTCTACGAAGAATTTCCGGCACAAGTTCACTCGCTTCACTTACGACACCACTACATCTTTGCTTAAATGTCACCTGAAATAAAATGTTAAGGCATATAACTAACTGTACATCAGTTTAAAGTCAATTTCAATTCACTTGAAAATCACAGTCTTCACACAAGACGTCTAAATTTATTATTATTTACTATTTTGCGCGTTAGCCATTAGGTCTGACTGATACAACAAAAACTAACTTTACCTAACACACCACAACAATCTCTTTCTATCGCACCCTTACTGTAGAGGAAAGCACCAGCATAAAGAAAAGTATTGAATAGTAAAGTATATTTTAAGAGGGTTTTTTTTTGGGGGGGGGCGAAAACGATGCCAAAATGGGTCATGAATGTATGCAAATATGGTAAGGTTAAATCTATTTAGACTATAGAAGTTCGTGTGGACGATTATTTGATCCTTGACAAATGAAAGTGAGAGACACTTGGCCATAAGAGACGTATGAAATGTGTTGGTTCAATCAAATGGGACTTGTGAAAATATCTGTCCTAGAGTGGGACGCTTTTACTGGCGATATGATTCGGGAATTTGTGCCACGAAAAACATTAAATGCAAATAGCATTGATGAGCCTAATGCAGAGTGCCAGCAGGTGAAGAAAATTATACTCGCTCATTACGATCTCTGTAAAAATATAGAAATAACACGGATACGTCTCTCGGGTCTCGACTAAATCAAAAATATTGGGCCACACTGAACATCTTTTCTGTGGAAGATGGGCTTCTTTCTACGATAGTCATTGGTATATGCTCTTACACCCGTCCTTTGAAGATAGTTGACTGTGAATTCTATCCTTGAACCAGCCGCTTTTACAGCTTCCTTGATGTTTCTGATGGGACTTTGGCCTAAAGAGAAAAGAAGGAGAAATCTGAGGAGCGTCTTCAAACTGCGTTTTAAATAACTGGGTACCTTTAGCAAATCTAAACGTTTCTCTCTTTGTCATTCCACTTCTCATTACCTCCTTATCTATGTCCAACAATACTAATCCTTTACCCTAAACGAACACAAGATGCAAACATATCTTGCATTGCCAGCCCCTCTGCCAACGCCCTCCCTTCTTAATGCTTAAGCACCTCTTCATGAATATTCTATACTAAATGGATTAAATGGGAATTACCAAGCAGTGTATGGTAGTCAGTAAATGAGAAACGCCAGAATCACAATCAAAGTCCCAACTTTCCTTCCGTTTTCTTGGGTTTGCATGTTTACCCTATTCGACGGGAATATTTAGCCACGCGCAAAACTTCCTATGATTCCATGAGCCAAATAATATCCAAGAACGGAAACTTTAAATATGTGACCAAAATTTATACGGCTTCCTTCTGTGGATTTCTGTTGCTTTTTATTATCAAATATTTGGTCACTTGACTTCATTATGACGCAATATTTTTAAGTGGCCCAAATGTTTCACAATTAAGATTTGTTTTAAGGCCTATGTTTAAACATAACAGAACCAGTGTTTAAAATGTTGAAAACTACGTAATTTATTTGGTCTGAAACCCAAGCTCTCCGTTACATTCACCGATTATCGGACCCCCCTAATGGCATAAGAGTTAAATGCATTGCATTTACATTTTGCGTACTGGCTTAATAGAATGTGGGGCAAATACATCCCCGCTCAAGATGAATGTGAAGTTACCTAAGACCCTACACTATCTAGGGTTACCGCATCGTACCTTCCAAGGCTGTTAATGTGCAAATCTGGAGAAACGACACCATTACAAACAGAGAAAGACTTAATTAACGAAATGTACTTTGGCACAAACCATCAATTGAAAACTGATCAAACCAAAATGAAGTTATGTCAATAGTACACAACCAATGAAAGATCAACGTTTTGTTATTACATTTGCGTCTATTTTAATGATTGAAGTAACTGTTTTGAGTTTCTCCCTTGGATGGTCCGGGGTTTCACTTCCAGAATACAGGACCTCTGTGTGTGTGTAATGTAGAAATAACTAATCGATACTGGTACCAAAAAACTATAACGCAAGCAGAGGAAATAATTCAGAAGGTCTGACACGATGTAGCATTCTTAAAGTAGAGGAACTCTTCTACACCGATGTATAGGATCTGATCAGGTATCTAAAACACCACCAAATTTTCTACGTGATTCTGCACTAACTGTTTACTACGTATTACCCTAAGGGACCATGGATTCATGACCGCAACACCAGTGGGAGGGGGGTAAGCAGTGGTTCAAGCAGGACTTTGATAGGAAGGGCACCGAATGTGAAAGGTTCATAACATCATTTTGCAAAGGTGTGAGGAGGCCCTCCCAAATAACGCTTGGAGGTGTTACCTCTGGCAGAACACGTGCAGGTTATTTTCTGATTACAGCATCGTACTGTTAAAAAGTTATAGTTTTTATCATAATCCTTAATTTCATGTTTTCGGATGCCATACGGGCGTCAATACCAGTGGGGGATTAACCATGCAGGAGGTGGAGCACCTGCGAAAAATTGGGAGGCGAGAAAAATATCAAAGACAAACATGCATGTCGAGAAAGCTCGTGCATAACAGTTACGCTTTTTCATGCTTTGCCATCTTGTTTTTGTATGGGAAATGTTGTAGATACATTGCTTATTTGTATAATTCAAAGTTGACTATCATCGTTCGATAGATTTGAGATAATGGTAAGTTTATCACTAACATCTTACACAAGCCAACATTCGCATAAATCATTTACATCAACTATTCAAGATCTTGGAATTTTCATGTCTGATTATCAGCCCCTAACGTACGATAATGCTATCAGTACTAGTGCCATATACCTAGGCGTTCGTACTTGCGTTCTGCGTTTTTCCTTTCCCCCATGGACTATTCCTAAAATCTAACAGAATATGCCGAGGCTCAACATTTTATCCTCGCTATTATTTTCATTCAGAAACCTTACGTTTTTGCTTTCATGATCTACAAACGTAAGGAGGACGACGACTGATAAACTGACAACCACAGAAAATGGCCAAGTTCTGAAATGGCTGCAAGACACGCAGGACTTTGCATAGCCAAAAGCTCACCTCCTTTGAGCACATCAGTAGGATAAGAGAGCTGTTGTTCCTTAACAAAAGAATTGTCATTTTTCTTTAAGACACCAGAAGGTCGTTGATGAAAATCGATTTTCATCAACTTCTCCCATGTATGATACTTACTACCAACAATTAAAAAATTTTCCAAAGTATGTAATGCTAAATGGCACACTTTTGAATATATATGGTAACAGTTACATAGCGCTTCTTAAAAAATAAAAATTCTTGTCACTAAACAATACAGGTCGCAAAATCATTTTTCCATGCCTTGCCAATCCATGCCAAAAAACAACTACTCAAAACAATGTATTCGATAAGCATGTTTGAAAACAAAAGGCAAAACACGATCTTTGATATCGAAATTATGACCTCATGAATAACTCCAATTAAAAACCTGAAAAAACTAACACAGGGAAGGATTTTACTAAAGGATTACTCTACTTCCTCTTATAAACGACGCAGCATTTATTAAAAAATCCAAGTTTAAGGTGAGGCGTTGATTAGGGAGCGGTGTCTATCGGACGGCGGCGTTTATTACAAAATGACTAATAAGGTAAAACAATTAATGTTTCAAAAAACGTAACAAAAAGGTTGTGTGATAAATGCGAACATCACAAGTAAATATCATCTCGCACAATGTAAACTTCATTAGTTCTTGTAGTATGTGAAATTTTAAAATATGGTCAGTTTGCTAATTAACACTCCTTTTCATGATCCGGCGTTTATCAGAGCGCGGCGTTTATTTCAGATGTTCCGCTGGACGTGCGGCGTTTATTAGAGGGTAGCGTTTATCAGAGGGCGGCAATTGTTAGAGGAAATACGGTAATCAAAATATCGTTCATACATTCTACCTCTTACCTTCAGCAGTCGGCTTTGAATTCCATGATGTTCCACTCATTGAATAGAAATAAAGGTAAACACCAAGGCATCAAAAATCCACATTGTGCCCATGTAACATCCAGAACTCTCAATTATCAAGGGGCATCATAATAAAACTCGTGGGCGACAGACATCCTTAGAAATAAACTGGGGCACAAATTGGCAACTATTACGCGTTTTAAAATGTCTTAGAGGCAGCCTGATCCAAACACGTTGCACCAAACGGAGGCACATTACTGTTAACCAGTAGCAAAGGACTATGAGAGGTTAAAATGTCATTTTAAATCCAGTAACTCCATTCATTAATTAGTTATGACAGTTACACGTTGAAACTGTGTTTACAATTCGGTTAAACCAAGGATCTCGTAATCCGCGAATAATCTGTCCTTGTCTGTCCATTTTAAATGCCTTGTTTTGCTACAGATCAACAGCATCAAGCCTCGTTGACTGAATCTTAGAATACATGGCATCACTTGAAGATCCTCTAGCAGTTTTATACCGTCTCAACCTACGATAAGATGTTAGGAATGAATATAAGGGAAGGCAACCTGTTGCAAATAAAATACATAACATCTTTCATATGATTATTGCAGTGTCCGAAAGCCAATCAAAAATCTACGTGTAAAGATAATAGCTCTTGTTTCATACCCAACATGAAAGCGTCCAAGTATTGACACATTAAGGTGGGGCTCATCAGGTCGTTAAATTTCTGGTGTTTTTTACTTCTCGCAGGTTTTTACTTCTTGGAGGTCTCTAGGGTCCTCCAGGGTTGGTGCGACCAAATATGTCACTGATTCCCTCTCCCACTTTCCCTACCTCCACTTATCTAGTTTGTAGTACGGCTTACAAATCATTCACTAAACACTTTACATCTTAAAATTCATACAATTTATGCCAAAGTGATGGAATAATTTAGGGCAAAGGAAATTTAGAAAGTAGTCGATGGCCAAAAAAACCCGACAATAAAACAAGTTCGTACTTCACAGTGCTGGGAGATTGGCTGTCATAAACTTTGAACTATTTCAAAGAAGACAGACGGTTGACATCACCTATGGTCGAAAGATGAACCTTCCTTTTGAGTTCGCGAAGTGCTTCAGTTCCATATTATCGGGACTTGCCATTATGACATTATTTCTCAACATATGCACACGAACATCATAGCAACAATTAGATGACAATATTTTTCCTGACGAAGTAACATGCTCACATCTAATTGACAGAAATTTTGTAACTCTCTACATGAGTAGTTTTCTCGTTATGTTGACATGCTTATTCTTTAAAATTTAGCGACATTTCGTATGCGATTCAAATACATTTGGCACATTTGATAACATCATAAAAATGGAAAATACGTAAAATCACAACTCTAATTGAATAGTACCTTCCTCAACTACATCAAAATACGATACTGGCATCGCTTTGAAAGGGAAAGTGATTGGATTAGTGCTTAAACGTCACGAATTTCCCCACATGATTCCATTTTTCATTGGTATATTTAATAAACCGATTTCCAGTAATCGGTGATAACGAAAAAGTCGAATTACACATAACAGAATTACACACAACACTTTGAAAAAGTAAGTCTCCAACTACAAGTGGGTGATGTTCCGGGCTAGAAGGGATATGTAGAGCTTTCTACAAGTTAATTAAGGGCGCCGACGACTGACGTAATCTAATACTGGTTCTATGTTCTCTAACATCCATTCCTGTACAGGCTCCACTCCGCTCTACCAAAACTGCGTCGTCCAACAAATTTGAGGAATATTAGTTAGCGGGGGGAGGGGGGTTAAAACCCTATAACGGTTCTATTGCTGACGTCTCAGGCCAGGTGATGAACGCACCGATAGATATGAGAACCTACAGAACAAATATACATATTAGACCTACCTCGCAGTTATCGGTCGTCCGGAGGATTTCCCAGGTGGAGGTCGAGGAAGCAAGGGCTGCTCTTCGTTTTGCGGAGGAAACCGCTCTGATGATTCAGAAACGTTTTTCAAGTTTGCAATTGCTACCGCTGAGTTTAGTGGGGTACACATTTGAACATTGTCAATAGAAAATATATTTTGGAGATCACAAGAAGGAGCCTCTCCCACTCGCTGAAATTCTAAAGCATCAGGATCTTCGTTATCTGTCCTGATTTGAGAGGACTCGCGGCCCCTCTGTAATGATAACTGGACAACAAACGTATCTAAATTCTTGTTTACTCTATGTGGGACCCCTTCTGTTAGGTCACCCACTGGGATCGACGTGACAGGTTCCTCTGAAAACGCATTAACTGATACAGGTACAAAACCACTAGTAGACCGGACATCGATATGAACATTTTCGCTTTGCAATGGTTGAATTGAAGACTGCGGTCTTGAATCAACAGAATTGATACCTTGCGAATGGTATTTAAGCCCTGGGGCTGAATCATCATTTTGTACAGAGAAGTCTAACTGTTTTCGACTAAATGACTCTTTAACACCAGTGTATTGTTCCTTATCGTTATATTCTTCGCTGTCTGTCTCTGAGCAACCGACAACAAAACCATCACGCTCACGAACTCGTTCATTTGCTTCCACTGAAGGTGTGTTAGGTACAAATACGTCTTCTATTAAATTATTTGGGACATGCCCATCTCCTACCACAATATTATCATTCCTTGGTACTGCCTGATCTACAGGTGTGCCAATAAGGTCATCCCCGGCTCTCTCAAAGTCATAATGTGTGAAAACAACTTTCGGGACACTCTGTGTCGATACTCGAGTCGGTGCATCTCCTTGTTCTTTCTTGTCGCTGTTATTTAATTCTGAGCATTGGCTATTTCTAGTTGACTTGCGATTTAAGTCTAAGAAAGGAGAATTCTTAACGTCGTTCACAACTGCCGAAATAAAAGCGACTACTGGGCTGACACTAGGAAATTTAAAGCTACCATTATTACTGTTCGTGGTTGATACGTGAGGTTCTTCAACTGCATGATCTTCAATCATCGGCTCACAGTAGCTGTTTTCTTGCTTCTCGCGTTTTCGTTCAAATGTTTCTTCGAAAGCCCGTGAACCTTGCAATTGGTTTGTTTCTGGAGGCTGCTGGATATTTTGCATATCCGCAGCATTATCTATTTGAGAGACTCTCACTCCTTCATGCAGTTCCGTACCATTCGATCGATATACAGTTTCCTCATTGACGCCGTATTCAACACCTTGTTCTGTGTTTTTAATGTCAGCCAAAACTGCTTCAAGTATCTTGCGTTCTTTCGACCTGTCCCTCTGGCCATGGCTATGATATGGCGACTTTTCAGCCACTACCTCTTTCCTTGTGGTACTGGACACAGGTTGCTGATCTAAAACATTGACCACTGGCTCTGCTTGTACGAAAGAATTTTCTTGACTACAGACATCCTCCTCTTTGCTTTCTTGTTTAGTCTCTGATTTGTCTTTTGCTTGTTTAAAAAGTCCATCCTTCACAGTCTGAATTATATTTTTGGTCATTTTCACTGGAACCAAAGGATCCTAAACAGAGGTAAAATGAGGGAAACGTTTACGACCTAAAAGCAATTACTTTGAAGGCTAATACCCAGTTAACACTTAGCAATTTAAGTACTATAGAAACTCTCGAATGTAAAATTATCATTAATTAAGGGATCAAGCTATCTACTAGTGGTATTGTTAAAGGAAACATAACATCAGACAACACGAGAAAATTTAATTAATGAAAAAAGTAATTTGAAACGAGACTGCCCGCTACTTAGTGGGTCAAATCCACTTTAAAACTGATAAATGCAATAACGTACGTGCTTGTAAACAAACTCCTATAAAACACAATAACTCTGAAAAATAGTTTACATTAGCCTCTCAAAAGTTCTTCAAGGCTTACAGAAAACAAAATGGCAGTGCGCAGGAGTGACAAATTTACTTGCGAACTGATTGCACAACAATTATAACGCGAGAAAATAGTTCCCATTACAAGGTATATCAATCTAGAGAGAGAATTTAAACTTTCCTACTTGCGCAAATTAAAGGAAAAGTGCAACACTAACAATTAAAGTTGCGCGGATCGTATCCAGATTATTAGGCGTGAAAAGGGAACAAACATCTATCATTGTGATATTCATTCTTCTCTGAGAATGGTGTGGTAGTCGAGTTATCAACCATGAAACGTCCGCAGTTCATCGTTATGGGGTTCGCCATTTTACGGCTCTGTGCTGATATCTGCCTCGATCTGATACACAAAGACGTGCCCAGTCCCAATTGCAATAACAAAATGAATAATTTTTATATATTTATGGTTCTGTTAACCGTGAATCGAAGATGAGAACAGACAATCAATCAATTGATTGTTCTTCGAGTTTGAATTAACAGACTGGGGTCAAAATGATTACAGACAAGGAGATGCATCGGGAAATACCAAAAAGGAGATGCATCGGGAAATACCAAAAAGGAGCTGCTATTTATGCTGCAGGGAAATCGATGTCTTTCCGCCCTAATTGTATTTGCAGTTCGCCGCTGTCTCTTGAAGCTCCGAGTGCTTGTCTTCTGCAAGCATGGCCAGACTGAAACTGTTGGGGCCTACCTTCGAGCAGGTAAAGTTCATCTTTACTTTTATATACTTAAGTGTAATATATACATATGACCATCCAACTACCATGTGGTGATATACTTTGGCATCCTGATAAATAGATTTAATCCTCGGTAGCAGTGATGCTGCTGTTGGAGCCGGACACATCAGCTTACGTCAACCCGCTACGATACTCTTTTAAGTATAGCCGTCTTCATCTTTTCATATAGATTTCGCAGACATGAAGCATACCGTCAAATGATTTTGCTGTTCAATGGAGTTTCTTGTCCAACACTCGAAACGTGCAAACAAATAGAGGTTTCTTGGTATTAGGATAGCATGACTACAGTTGTGTCATCAAGAAGCAACGAAGACATACTTGAAAAAACATCGGCTTTTAATAAACCTGTCACTTTAAAAAATTGCTCTGTTACCTTTGCCAACTATTTTTATGATATTGCCATGTAAGTTTTTTGATTTTTGTAGATATTTCAAATAAAAATCATCATTTTTATCGAAATTTGAAGTTGGTTTCTAGTGTACGAAATCTACGAGTGCTTACATCAGGGCAGTAACAACGACTTTGAAGGGGCGTGTGCTGAGAGGAGCACGACAATTGCGTAAGTGAACAATTCTATTCATTGTATTCATAGGCCAGAATACTTTGGCGAAAAGTGGGGTCCCCTGCCCCCTGTTTGCTATGGCCCTGTGCCTTGATACGTACTACCATGTATTTATACTTCATGTACGCGTATATAAATTCCGACATATATTCGACATTCAACTACCATAATAATGCATATAATGACTGCAAACTAGCTGGGAGAGGGGTGGGGAGAGGAAGGGGAATTGCGTCAGGTTGTCAAGTCAGGTAATGTTTATACATCTAGTGCTTACAAATTTTAAAAGTTTATGGATCCAACGTTTATTGATACTATATTCATACATTTAAATGCTTCTGCATCAATTACTTATGCATATTTATGCACCGATGTTTATTATACAACATGTTAACGCGTCTAATGTTAATGCATCGAACATTGAAGCACGGAACGATAAAAAACCCATGTATCCAATGTCTTTGAACCTAATATTTATATACCTAGCTATATTCCTATGCTCACCAGGCACTGCCATTAAACTCAGTAGATATCCGTTTCATTCGTGCAATCATACCAAAAAGTTTACCTTATAACGATAAGTACTAAAATGGTGGCCTACGAAAATTAAAATTTGATATACAATTTGGATATTTTGCTAATTGATTTTTGAGGGAACACAATTTAATGTATCACAAGGTACAACAATTTGCTGGAGTATTTTACCAAAGAAAATATCCTTGAAACTTTCCGCAAAAATAACACTTAAACATTTAAAAGGGGCTTTCGCTCCATGAGTCCTAGTTCGAGATGATAGGCTCTTGCTAACATCCGTTAAGATTGTAGACGTTGGAACAATAAATTCATTGACGTTGGAATTATTTTAAAAGTCATAAGTCATAACCTGGTACTTCTACGAAAAATTATAGATGTCCGTGTGACTCGAGACAAGAACAAAAATTACATAAAGCTATAGAAAATACCTCAAAACACAAATTGGAAAAAAAGGAAGCATCTTCAACCGAGGAGTTTCCGGCCGCGAAACTCGCTTGTATGCAACCATTGAACTGCCTATACCATGCAACTTAATGATGTGCAGATTTGAGCCTCAACTACAATAGTGGCGCAGCCTCATTATAATTCTCAGTTAAGGTGTTAAATTTACTAGGTTTCAACGAAGAGAGTTATGATAGTTGAAGCTGCATATTTGAGCTCATTAAAAAGGACACGAAAAAACATCAGACCATGTTTTTCATGGAACCCTGACATTTAACAATCACACAGTGAGGTTGGTACATGTGAAGGCACTTTTGTCGGGTTAACATGTAAATGTACGGCATTGCATTAAACACATATAGTTTACCTTCTTTTCAATTTTCGTACTAATTGCTTCTTTCTTATCTATGACCACTGGTCGGTCATGTACAACATCGTCAAACCTGTAATCCAAGCCATCACCAAGACCTTGCTCGTCTCGTCCCTTCGTTTGCACGGCTTCAGCATAGCTCCACCGTCGTTTGATAGTCTGTGGTTTGCCATTGCCGTCTCGTAGACTTTCATTATCTTCAAGTGGCTGTGTATTAGAGCGAGGTAAGTCGGAGACGTCTCCAACGGCTACATCAGGTTTGAGACCCTTCGGAGTCGGTACGTAGTTGTTTGGTGTGCTAGAGGTTGTTGTTGTCAACGAACCATCAATGCAAGACTTTTCCCAATCGAAGGGATCGGTTTCTTTGACACCCTTACGACGCATGGCATCTTCAAAACAAGATCTTAAGTACTGGAAAGAAATAGTAGCAGTGGTAATCATACATTGTACAGAAACATGAATAATTACAAGTAAACTGAAAAATATAACATAAACGGTTCTTAAAGGAAAGTATACTTGGCAATTTAGGCATTATGCGGAAAGATAAGAAAACTAAACAATTAAGAGAAACACCTGGCGTCGAGGACATGATTAAAGCTGACACTGATAATGCGATCAAGAGTGCAGATGGGCAAAGAACACGTAATAAGTAAGATTAAGGACACAACTGAAAGGATACCAAATGAGAGGCAATAAAAGCAATTGCCACTTAAAGGAGAAGGCAAGTTGCTAGATTCAAACAATTTGATTGAAGAAAAGTGTATCGAAAGCTTAAAATATGCGTCATCCTTTCGCATTTTGTCTCTGTGCCACAAAAACATCTTTCTAAGGACCAGAAAAAGGCACATCTGCATGCAGTAGAATAGTGACTATCGACGACAGCAATTGTGCACTTTGACGTCGCTTTTCAATTTCTCCACTTAGGATACTGCATTATTTGAGTTATTCTTTGTCGATAACACGAACTGGTGTATCATGATCACTGACGCACCTTTCAATGAGCCTAGAGGCACAAGCACTTGCTTGCTAAATATTCTATTCTAAGACATAACAACTTCCATACCATGTTACAGTAACTACTTTGATGGATCCTGGGAGTACTACGTGTCCTGGTCTTTTCATTGGGTGATGCATATAACGTTATGAAAGTCACCGCGCAACGGCCGTATGGACAGTCTTCGTTACTGAAGCTTGCTGGCGCCTGCTAAATATTTTGGTTCGATCTGCCATGTTAATATAAAGTTGACGTTATTACGCCTGCTTTAAGTGGTTTTCTCATGAATCAGACTGATAAGGAGGAACTTGGAGTTTACTAAAGATTCTGCAAATTAACACTATTTACACCGACTAGTTTGAGTGTTTTGAAGCCTACAGTATGTATGATGATGAAGGCTTGTCCAGTGCATGGGTCCACACGTACACCTAGCGCTGAGACGTATCGTAAACAAGACCTAATATACTGCACTCACATCAAAATCCGGTCTGTCTGCATAACGTAGTGACTGTATATGTTCCAGAAACCCTTTAAACTCGACTGGGAGCTGTTTTAGTAGTTGCTTGTGTACATATGCCTTTTTGAATTTGCCAACGTCTTCCTGCAAGAAAAGATGATCTCGACTTATCAATTATTTCCCTAGCAGTGTCACAAGTATATTACCTTTTCACACAACTTACCCCCACCCAAAACAACGAACCAAACTTCAGTTGGAACCACCGTATTTTAATACGTTTACCCCCTTTTGGGGACACAGAAGTGTTTTGTTATCAACAAACAAACGTTACTGAAGCAATAGTTTTCTTCACACCTTACCGTAGTCTCCGAAGAAAATTGGAGAAAATTTGGGTGCAGGTTAGGAAATAACTGGGTTGTAAGGATATCGATTAAGAAACTAAAGACAGTTAAACTATATATATATATATATATATATTCACTATATACTATATATATATATATATATATGTCAGCAAGTGTTCTTACGTCTTAGTATCACATGAGGTAGGAACAAAATTAAATCAATGAACATAAATACAGCAAACTTTTGATATTTAGAATCTTGATATCTGGAACTCGGTTTTATCTTCTTCAAATTCTTCGGTGCTTTGAATATTGCATACATACTGTAAGCCCTTAGTATCTCCTATACTTGATATTTTGAACTATTATTCGGGTCTCTTGGGGGTTCAAGATATCGAAAGTTGACTGTCTCAATAACCAGTTGTACGACATTTTCGTTCCCTTAGGAAGGTAACGACCTACGGGGTAACGATCGATATCCTTACTATAAAGCCTCACCCAAAAAAACAATGAAATTTTTCTCATTATTTCTGAGCAAAACAAAGAACACACAATTCTCTCCCTCAGACACTGATTTACATTGAAAAATTTTTTGTTATCCCTCCAGGAATAAATTTGGAATGAACCAGAAATGTTGACACACAATCACTAACAGCTCTTACTTTGATACCATACATCAGCCAGCAGTTTCGTACAATAAGAGGTTCTGCATCTAATTCTACCACAATTTACAAAGAACTATCCTCGAATCGTCTTCCTTAACGTTGATGTTAATAGTCAACCCAATTATTGAAGTTTCTTATATTTTGCCAAATATCAACAAAACACGTGTAACATGCAAAGTTGAATTATGTATTTGGTAAAACAATTACTACGGTCTCCAATAGTCACATCGGTTATTTAGAAATCGATTATCGCACTTAGGGCTATTCAGATCTTATCTTCTAATTTTAAGAAGTTAAAATTTGGCACAGAAAACGTTTGCACGGCCGCCTTGGCACATCGAACGTTTACCCTTTTAACACTGTTAATTACACAAGTTTCTGGAACATTGATTCATATCAAACGTTCTCAAAACACTTAACTGTTTTCAAAATCAAACATAATAAATATAATGACGATCGTCAGTACTATATCAATCGAGTTCTATCTTACGAGTCACAAAATTTCTTATTGATGTAGGACTAACCTTATCTTTAAGTTTCCGCCATGGAAGTCCACCTTGTGCAAATTCTACCAGCATGTAAAATACAGACCATAGATCGTCTCTTCTGCTCATCTCCTATTCAAAACAACAAAATGATACAATGTGCGCATCAATTTTATTCTCACATTGGCAAAGGTTTATGTTGAAATTCAAAAATTGTTTTAAGTTATTTGCAAAAAACAAACCAACTGAAAAACCGAATGTGATAGCACTTGAGTGACAGAAGAAAATTTTTATTGATATATATTGAAATAATCGTTCAAATTGTTTATTATGATGATCGCTCAAAAATGGTTCAAACACAGCCTTGCCTCTTGAAATCCCAATATACGTTCCCCATGTGTCTGCGGTCTTATCCCGCTTGCACTGCAGTACCTTTTGACATGACCAGTGAAATGTTTTTATCACTATGTTACGTATGCATAGTTCTTTTGCATTGTTGCAGTTATTTCTATGCCCTGTTCTGAAGTAGATTAAAACTATTTTATCAACATATAAAACAACTAGTAAATCAAACACCAATCCTAAAATACCTTTACAACTACGGCAAAACCCACGGCAATTACTACCACCCAGTTTTCATATTTCTGTTGACATGGAACACAATAATCTTCCCAAGAGGAAAAAAATTAGATTTTTAGTCCCCCTAAAATACATTCAAATACTAAATAAAGCAAATAGATCACATAAGGCGGTGTAAGCAAAAAAGTATCAAATGACTAGATGCGTTGTTTCTGCCTCCCCCCTCCTTTATACCCAAGAATGATAGTCCCTTTTTTACAATAAGATCTTACAACGTGCTAACGTAACTCTTCCTTTCGTAAACAATATCATAAGATCAATGAAAGATCTACTTCACAATTAAAGGTACATTAAATTTCCGCTGAGTCTTTACCTTATTGTCATGTGCATTCACCGATGCGTATCGAACAGTACCCCTAAATCCAGCCATCGGCCTTGGCTAAGACAAAAATACAAAGGGAATGAAATGAGGTTGTACTTAAAATATATGGGGCAAGGAAACATGACTGGTCAAGTTTTTTGAAGGCATGCTATCCTACAAAATATGCTGCATCTCATCATATGTAAGAACCAAAGGTCACGTTCAATATGGCCAAAATCTTGTGCCTCCTAAATTAAACAAGCTCTCTAACGGTCTGCATTACTTCTATCAATGTAACTACTAGTTAGGCTTTCGAAAACGTAAGATTTTAAGCCTGTAAGAATCACTATTCTTGACTTCGTTTTAGTTGAATCACTAAGTAGAGAGCCAGACACAATCTTGCTCTCGGGATTGTACATTTTTCTTTTGTGGCATATTCGATTTCGAGCGTAGCCCATTGCCCAGCCAGAGTGAGCAATGTCCTGGGTGAGAGAGTACATTTACAGTGGTCTCCCGTTGCCTTGTCCAACCAATAGTCTTACATCGGGCTAGGCAGGATTCGAACCCACGACCTCTGGCATGTGAGTCCGACTCCTTAACCAATAGACCACGGCGGCTCATTAAAGCAGTAAATTTAATGCTTTCTTCCTATCAAATTCCAAAGGGATGCTTGTCGGTACATTTTGACGGCTCTCTGCTACCTTTGCAAGTTTTAATTTTTGTTACCCCTTGTTTTCAGAGAGCAAATGATAGTAAAGGTTGATGTATTGGCACCATGTACATAACTGTTGAAGTCCTGTTCTCCATAGCCACGCCTCAGCCATTTCGACTGCCTTGTATTTTCCATTTCTCTATTTCATGCACTGCCGACGGGCACGCCTGTTCTTGGTGACCTTGCCAAATCGTATAATCGTATTATAGCAATATTGTTGCAGGTAGACAGGAATGGTCTGACTTTTCAAAAACAGAAACTCCCAAGAAAAAATATAATCATCTCGTAACGCTATTGTTTAACAAGCAAAATTCTTGAAGAGATGGTATGGTATGGTATGGTAAGCGAAGTTGATCTAAATCAAACTGACCCTTTTGACATACTCCCACTTGTGAGCAATTCTTTCCTCTTAAGAAAAGAGGCCACGTCTAATGATATTTTTTTGTTAACTGATTGGCCACGCTCAACGCCGTTAGGCAAAAACTTAAACTTGACGTTTTAGTTATGACAGATACACATTGATAACGGCCATGCCTGTCTGCGTAGGCTAGAAACAACGACATTTATTCTTCGTATTCCATTCAGTGTCTCTTTACCTTTAGAACATACTCATAAAAATACACTATGTATTTCATGATTGCTAGTGTGTCTGCCTTAGTACGTCTATATATAAACAAACAACATATCTTTATAACAGAGCGGCGCTGGCTGAAATGCTTCCAAAAATTCTGGAAGTGCTGAAGGCTTCTCCAAGTACTTCTTCTATCACCATATAAACATAACTGCATACTAACGCTGTCCAGTCTACCTTCGGAAGGAATCCATACCTCAAGCAATACTTGATACATACGACACCTTGCCGTCATTTAGTATTATAATAGTTCGCTCAAGTTATATCAAAGGACGTTTGACATCTGAGTTTACAAACACAAAGAGCAGCCATCGTATGGGGTAACAGCAATTTACTTGTTTGGGTCATGTCATTTCCGCGATACCTGCTGCTATCCTGAACAGTAAATCAATTTCTTTTCTTTAGATAAACCATTTATTGTCTAGTTTTTAACAAATTCTAGACTTTCCATGGACCAATGAGATCCAGTGATTTCTGCGAGGAGAGGCAACCTTCCTCGCATGAAAAAAGCGGTGCCAGTGTAGTGATGGCATCACTCGGCCGACAGTCATTCAATTTTCAGACTTTGACACCTAATGTAAGATTGACATGAAATTGTTTTGTAACATGAAACGTGTCTAAAGTTATGCAAATGAAGTCCAAATACCTAACACTATTAGAGTTATCGTGCTAAAAAGTGTAGTGGACTATCAATATTTTCACACAACGTGCATCAAATTATATCAATCTAAAATGTAAACTTATGATGGAAGATTACAAAACAAAGGAAAAGCCTCTTACCGCTCTAACTTGGCCTTCGTTATTGACATACTGTCTTGATAAGCCAAAATCAATCATGTACACTCTTCTGGAAGTCTTCTTGCTATTACCCATTGCAAAGTTGGACTTGAGGACAGAATACAGAGAAGATAAGCAGGGGACCTTTTACTACAGCTACTCAATGCAGTTGAATCAAGTACATGTAGTAAGTTGGGCTTTAAAAGAGGTTAACAGAACTGAAATAAAAACGGATGCTGGAGAAACGTTTGATTCTGTTGGACAGGACTCACATCATCCCTATATACAGCTTTAGTATGACTACATCCCTACATTTGGTAACTGCGTGAAGAAACTAGCAATAGAAGTGAACGGTGATAATTGCAGCACTCAATTTTCCCTAACCCCGGTTATGCAAACATCAAAATACCGCTAAATTTAACTTTAAGAACAGAAAGCCTTGCCAATCCTGAGAACTCCGTACAAGGCTTCCAAAAGAGATGTGAAAGTTTTCCTATTTTTCATATTTTAAAATTCACACAGCATATTTACACCATTTTGAATATGGGCTGTCATGT
>JAAAKL020003973.1:0-21907 GCA_010016065.2 Carybdea cf. marsupialis auct. non (Linnaeus, 1758) | reverse complement strand
ATTGATAGGAAAAAAGGTTTAAAAAGTATGGAGAGTCTTTCGTCTTAAATTTTGAGTTGGTCTTGAAATATTCTACAGGGTAGAGGCACATTGTGTGCGACCAAACCCCCATATTGGAAGAAGAAGCTATTAATGTTAGGAATGAACTTATATATTTTAAAAAGCATTATCAAATCAAAATAGTGGCAGATATTAAGGACAGCAAGGCAGGTAATCATAAACTGTCAGTCAACTTTGGTATTTTTACTTCCGGAGTGACTTATTTATTTATCTTTACACCTATTTAAAGAACTCGTCCTTTGCGAATAAATGCTTATGCTGATATTTGACTCTATGTATTGTTTACGTGGACATGTTTGGACCAATCGGCAATGATAGCAGGTTACAATCTCTAGTATCTTCTCGTTAGGACAGGAACGACTGGAGTATGAACACTTCCTGGGGTATATTTTAATATCGAACAAAGTTCACAGGTGAGAATTAAAAGTTTCCATGACAGCGGACGGGAATAGCTGTCATGATTGCTCCACGCCATGTGATTCGCACCTCCATGCTAATCTAAATATACTGTCAGCGGAGTCGTGGTATATAAATAAGGAGAACGATGCTGCAGAAATCTCGAGAAAAAGGGGTTGTTCAGAAGAAGTTGGTGATTGACGATCTGGCTCAAGTTTTGTCCAGAGAAGAAAAGACGAACAATGGCTTATCTTATTGGAATTTTGCTGACTTTGGGATTCCTTCGTTCAGAAGGTAAGTAGAAATTTTTGCATTTTTACTAAGACAGCCTGTGTGCCGAAGGAATCCTTGGGAACTTTATAAAAAGTTTATAGCAATAGTAGTAACGCAGGGACAGCAGCAGTAGTAGTAATATTAGAAGAAGAAGAGGAAGGAAAAGTAGCAGTAACAGTAGATGATACACCTATGGTGGTTTTCTGATTTCGGTACCGTCATTTTTGGCACTGGAATGTCAGGCTCCCCTGGCGCCTTAGCTTTGCTAGACTAAAATCTAACCAACGGAGTTCGTTGCCCAATTTATCATCTCCAGAGTGACAAACTGCCTGTCCTTGTATGTATTTAATTTAAGCTTACCTAAGGCCCTGTGAATAATACACATCGATGGGAGTGGAGAGGTTATACTGTTCGTGTTACAATTTTCTCCACGAGGGGGTAGTGAACGAAAACCTATCATTGAAATGTTATGCTTTCATTAAGTACTTCGTAACTACAAAGATATTCGGATGCCCCGGAAAGATTTTTCATAGAATGTTGCACTCCAGGGTCTCGACAACTTGCATGACCCGCTACCTTTTTATGCCTTTCTCAGTAACGGCACATGAGTTGAAATCTATATAAGGCGTATGGAGGGTAGCTCTCGAAATATTTGAGGTAGACAGTTTTTGTGTTAGCCATTACTCCTGTAAAACAGTGGTCAACAACGTGTCTTAAAGATTTCTTGAGGATATAGGGAGTGATTTTCACGTCAAAGCATTGGAGGATCTATAGGTTTGTTTTATACTGGAGAAGAGGTTTAATAGGATATGTAAAGATCGCACTCTTTGAAGCGTTTTATGATTTTGTAAATCACAAGGCTAGACAGAACATTGTTTGCTCTCGTTGCTTTTGTTCGTTAAATATCTGCAAAAGGTTTAATGATCGAAGTCTGCACGTTTCACACTGGTGGATAAAATCGAGTCCATGCTTAAATTCTTCATGAAAAGCTATGCTCTTAAAATGAGAGCTTACAGACATTGTGTGACGTTCTAAAGTGTCTAAATATATCCTTGATTTCTTCTGTGGCATTTTAGACCTATTTTGCCTTCCCAACGTGAACGTGGCGCTGAAGGTATCAGACTACGTGTTGTCTCGTGTGATACATGCTTTGCTTCGGCCCAAAGGAGGGGACGGGCACTTCTGTTTGTTTGTTTTTGCATGGGAGATGGGTAGGGATGTCACTCTTCTTAATTTTGGGGTATGTTCTTTGTCTATCGTACTTTGTGAACACTGGGGAGCTTATACCCCCATTCCCTCAAACAGGCAATACCATTGCTTCTGCCATGTCTAATTTAGAAACTATTGGATGATTTTTGATCTACGGTCCGCCGTGTCACTACTGCTGTAACAGACTGCAATGGAAGTGGGGGCTTGTCTATTAAAATCAGTTCTTCGAAGGGGACCTATTAACCCCTCTTTTAAAAGACGTGCATAATTTTTTGATTTTTTATCTGATTTTACGATTATTTTTGTGACTTTTTTGAATATTTTTCAATCTTTAAAAATTATCATCTGACATTTTGATTTTTGAACTTTTCTATAGTTGCTTTGATTTATTTGGTGATCGTATGATCTAAAATATATTTTTACCTGAGGTTTCTGTGATTTATATCTAGTGGATTACCTCTTTAACTCTTTTAATTCTTGCGTTTTGACTCGAGGTGTATATAGCTCGGCATACCTTCTTTTGCCCATCCGCGGGCAGGTTATAAATGGAATCCGTTCCAGGAACCCATAGGTCCTCAATATTTTCGTTACATACATGATATACATAGTAGAGATACTGAACAAAGTGACCTTTTGTTATGCGAAACTTTCACTTTAAAGAGATCGAGGCATCGGCCTTTTCACCGTGTTTGTACAAACTTTATATCCTTGCTATTGTTGATGAGTATATTTAACCTTATGTTTTGGTTGATAGTGCTCTTCGATATCTGTTGCAAACCACAGAGAGCGTAACCGTGCGTTTTATACTTCAAAACATACATCGCACATTTGCTTCTGCGCAATTGTGAGGACCTGACTGATATTTTATGGGGTTTCTGTTTCAAGAAACCAATCCTATGTTGTTTAGTGCTGAATGTGATAAATTAGACGTTAAACGTTTTGCCTATTATACGCAACATATTCTGTTAGCATCTGCAAGTCGCCTTTGCTGACAAGACGCGCATCCCATTCTGGATTCCCCCACACCGGACTTTTCTTCATCTGATCTTCAGTTTTTTTATTATTGTTTTTTTTTGTTCTTTTTTTGCTTTCTGACAAAACCTCCATTGCCTAGACCGTTTCTTAGAAGTTTCTTCCTTTGATTGGAAGATTTGATTATCAGATTATTTGTAAAAAGAAGACGTGTAGTACTAGTCCAAGGTTTTTTTATCAAAGATCTAGAAACTCAGTGATTTCATTTACTTGATTTTATGGCATGGCGATATCAGTACAATTCTACTTTTTGCAACACATCGCATTCTTATTTAGGCACAAAAACCCGGGTCTGGCACAGAAATGTCATATTGTCCATGTTTAATCCTTTTGTCCCCCAATATTCTTGTGCCCATTCTCATTCCTCCTCGGAAGCAAAACAACATATAAAATGCAACATATCAGCATTTGCTTGTGAGGTTACTATTTTAAAGAGATGTACACATAAGAAATAGTTCAGATGACGTGTTTAGCTGAATACCTTATGAGCTTTATTGACAACATACATGGAATAACATTATATGGAAGCGCGCCATCAGTAGATAGGCATAATTTTCTAAGAGAGGTTTACCAGAAGGCAGAAGTGGGAGCTTCACTCTAACAAAAATTATGGCTTGCCCCGAATTTTTGTTCCAGGGATATCCCCTAGTTTAGGTTTATGATTTTTAATTTGAATTACCCTTGACACAGACCTTCAAAGTTATTTCCATTACTCGATGTTTGCCCCCCCCCCATCCCCCGGCGCACGAACGTCGGGCTGGGGTGTGAAAACAAGAAACACGTGATTTCCATGCATTTACTGACAGTTAAGGCACGTGATCTAATCGTACAAGGCTGGCCGCACCCACGTCACTATTAAGAAGACAATGCCTGCGGCTCTTTTTATTACAACCTGTTCCTCGTTAAGACAGGAACGCCGTTCTTAATTCTTTTATGTTGCCACATGCTAGTGTAAAGACGTCAGATGCAATAATCAGCACGTGATTACTTGTGCAAATTGTTAAGTAAGAAGGTGTGTCTTTTTGAACAAATTGAAGTTAGATTGAGGTGCCGAGTTTCCTCTGGGAAAATGTGGAAAGTTGTAGAATGCATCTCCTGACGTCACGTACCAATCAATTGCATCTTGTGGTCCAAGACAGTCGGACTGGAGAAGAAATGTGGGTAGCGTGCAAATAGATATCATTTTGTGTATCCTAACGCCGTGTAAATTGCACTTACCCTCTCCCTAAATAGCCCGTAGAGCAGGATCTACAGCTACAGACAGAGAGAAGTGGTACGACGTCCTGTACCCAGTGGCGTAGCCAGGGGTGTGCTTGGTATGCTAAACATACCCTAGGAGAGGACTTCAAAGTAAAATAGAATACCCAAGTTTGAGTCTGTCTGTTAATTTAAAAATATTTTGGAGCAAAAAAAAATGCTCCATCATTTTATTTTCTGTTTTCATACTCGATGAATTGTAATGGACTAATCTCCGACGTGGACTTCTACATGTTTTGTAAAACTTTACCCTGTTCCACATATGTACATATCACCCCTGACTCCCCGGATTACAGGCACCCTGGGGGAGTGCCAGACACCGGTAAATGCTTTCATGGAGCTTGCTCTAACAGATGCTCATACATATTTAGCATACCCAACAAATATGAACTGGCTAGGCCACTGCCTGGAGCCTCCTTGCCCACAACGAATAAATTGTACTTTGGCTGAGACTTACATATACATTGTCACCTAAAGTCTACTCATTGCTGCCATTGGCTCTATACCAGAGCTGCATGAAAATCAAGGGATGCCCAGGATCCTTTCGATCCGTGCCATTAAATTGATGATATAAACGTATAAGCCTTTTAAAATGAGGGAAAAGGAATAAAAGCAAACAAACATTTTCTCAGTTATATCATTTTTACAGATACTAGATATTAACAGCCACAGATTATACCATTTGTACAGATATTAGATATTACCAGCCACACTCGAGAGAATTTTTGAGGTAACTATCAATAGGGATGCTGTGGAACCTTGAACAGTGGTCAATTTTACCAATTGTTTGGGATTTGTTCTATGGTATTGATAACATATAATTTTTGTAAACTGAATCCTCACTCACACCATATGAAGCCATAGCGCAGAACTGAGAAACCTTAGCTGGGACTGAAGATATGGCACAAAGTAAGATTCGCACTGGCAGGGGAAGCAGAAATAGCAGTGGAAATAAAGGATGGATTGGAATCTACTGCCAAGGTGATCTTTAAGGAACATTCGGTTCTCAAGCACGGGCTATTTCGTGTTCAAAGTTGACCAGTAATGTACGACAGTCGTAGGGTAAAGTGTCAATGCAGAACATGCTGCCTCGCGAGCAATGTGTTCCTGTGATATGCCAAAAGCACTCACGAAGCATTTGCAAGCACGCAATAGCCCGAAAAGTATCCCGACAGTGCATAAAATTCAGTTTAGAGCACGGAATAGCCTGACAGGCAATTAAAATGCAAACGATGAGTGTTCGGCTATTTAAAAGTACTCCATTGCCACACTGTTTTAAGACAAACTGAAGATAGCTTTCTTGTTTTACATTAGATTAATAGCCCATTCTATTGTAGCAGAGATGTTTCTCTCTCAATGTGGGCATTCCTGGCATACAAAGCGTACAAAGCTAGCGGGAGTATCATGTACAGATTACTCCAGGCTTAATTTGGTTAGTCTGATAACGGAATCGTTAAAGTGAGACATACAGGGGCGGCACCAGGTGTCGACTTGTGAGTGGGAAAAGTTTTTCATGTCATTCGGTTTTACAGCCCCGGGACACTGTTCAGACACCTGTCATTATCAATAGATGATTGCGGCGTGGCATCTTTTAATATTTTTCCATAAGGACTTTAAACAGAAAGGCCTATAATTGTAGTGCCATGGAACAATAATCAGCTGTATGCAACTGTTCCTTTGTCATGCTATAATTAATGAATGGTTATTTGTTAGCTTCAGAGTTGTAGAGTAAAAGGAAAATGAAGCAGGTCGACCATACATTTTACCCTTCTCTAAACATATATTATCAGATTTAGATGGGTTTTAAAATTGACCTTCGAGAGCTCCACCACCCCTTACCCCGTGGTAGCGCAACTGGATACATAAAAAGTAATAAAATAGCTGAATATACGTCGCGGTACGTTATATATTTTTCATATATGTATATTAGTAAACCACAATAAAAAAAAGTAAATTTGATTCGGGGCCCATTTTCTTTGAATACACCATGTGCCATTTTTATCAAGTATATCATTTTTCAAAATATCTTTCAGTGTTTTGGGTGTTTATGAATAGCTAGAAAGTTTTGAGTTTCTTGTTCAGCCTCATTCTTATTATTTGTACTCAGTGAAGTGTCAGACAATAAAAGATACGAATCAAATAATGATTTTACTATTTTTTGCTATCTTATGTCCTGTTCCATAAACAAACCTTTGTAGATGATTATTTCTAGGGGTACTCAGCTGGTGTTTCTTGACGATCTTAGCTAGGGTCGGGATCACACGTTTTCCACCCCGAAAGTATTTTAAAATGATATGTTGAATTTGTACGAGGTAGTTCACAACACTTTCTTGTAGTATTGCCTCTCCATCGTCTTAATTTTTAGTATAAATATAACCACATGACCTTGCTGAATGCCATTCCCGAAAATTTATGGGCACCACGTCTACCACTAGGCATACCCCATTGCTAACCGTCATCACTCCTTTAAATATGCAATTTTCTCAATTTAGGAAGACCTACCTCCACTAATAACATTGGTCACCCTGGTGACTGCACATTCGACAACGGCCTTTGCGGCTACGAGCATGACTTAACTGGTGATTTTCAGTGGACGTTGACAAGTGGAACTACGCCATCCTTTTACACTGGACCAGAGTATGATCACACCCAAGGAGCTGGGAAAGCTGGTATGTACACGTGTTGAGTGTAGTCGTTTTGTGATACTCCTTTGAAATGTTTGCAATTTGATAATGTCCTGTGAAGTATTCGGGGGAAGGGGGGGGGGGGTTTGACAAAGTTTGACGTGTGAGCGACTTCTTGAGCAGTACCAAGATTTTGTGACCCCTACTCCTATCGTTGAAAACGATTGATGATCTTCGCTTCAAGTACTCTTGGCACTCTGAATTTAATTCGTTACTCTTCATTTGTAGTATGTAAAAAAGCGCTTCTATCTTGGCGTAAAGTAGGATTAACAGACACTTTGGTGAGAAGGAGCGCAAGGTAGCAACCGGAATCGAACATTAAGTACCGATGTATACAATCTACTGTAGCATTCTACTTTAAGCGGCAAAACCAGTCTCTGGAGAGACTGTAGGATTCGGTCTCGCCTTCTCATACTGTCAGTCCAAGCCCGTCGCCAAGGTTAGGGGGACGAGAGGTGACGCCCCTCCGCACAATAAATTTACATTTACATGACTTGGTACATGGAGTTTCACACCGCAGTTTTTTTACATTGCGCCTCTGTATAGAAACGTCTTGCCCTCCCCTGCTAAATTCGTCCTAGCTACGGGCATTTGTTATCCCAGTCCAGTTTACATAACCATCATGATATAATAGGTTTTTGACGAAAAAATTCCCAACAGTTTAGCAACAAAACTCTTTAGTACCTGCCTTTGTTAAGATACAACACGATCTGTTTTGTCGAAGCCCATTTGTAGGTGTTATTGAGAGCCAATTTACAACTATTAAGAGGTCAGTGTTTATCTATAGGGTCACTCTAGCACGGGCTATATCATATAACCATGATCGATAGGGTCTACATTAAAGCACTGACAGACGAGGCAAGGCCCTTCATGACTTCAAATGAAATTCGCTCTCTATCTGTATACAACCTGTTGCGATGGCTGTTGATGTTGCAAGGCAGAGCACCATTAAAATCAATTAGTTTAGGAACTGCGTGACCATAACGGTTTCATTGCGGCACAAATGCTCATGTTTAAGCCGGTCTCACTCTCATATGGGCAAGTGTGGCATCATGGAAAGTATGGCATCATGAAAAGTGATGCATCATGAAAAGGAACGATATGCTAGGATCCAAATTTAACAATTCAAGCCACTCGCATGACATAAAGCTGGTATTTTCCCGACCCAAAAATTCCATCACCATATGGTTTATTGTATTTTGCATCGCAAGGGGCAAATAGCTA
The DNA here is from genome assembly GCA_010016065.2 of Carybdea cf. marsupialis auct. non (Linnaeus, 1758). Taxonomy (NCBI): domain Eukaryota; kingdom Metazoa; phylum Cnidaria; class Cubozoa; order Carybdeida; family Carybdeidae; genus Carybdea; species Carybdea cf. marsupialis auct. non (Linnaeus, 1758). The sequence goes on along the minus strand of JAAAKL020003973.1, from coordinate 13,772 downwards.
ATGCCATCTGTCACGTTTATGCAATGTTTACTGCATCATGGAAGAACCACGGCATTCATGATGGTTCAGATCACAGTACTTTGTTATCATTCCCAAACTAAAACTTCTCAGATCAGGACGTGGATAAACGAACTTCTCTGCTTAATGATTTAGCCGGCCTTGGGCACTGGAAGCACATGTCTACCATCATAGATGTGGTGGTAATAATGGTAGAGGTGTGAGAGGCATGCGGATTGTAAGGCCAATTTGGGGCCGTGTCTGGGCATAAAAAAGTGTTTCCTTCTCTCTTTAATGGAGTGTATGTCGCAGCTCCTTAACCAAGTTATATTTCGGCTCCTTTTGCGCATTTTTTCATCTTCATATTTACTATTGCCGGTACTTCAGGGTAAAGGGCAGACCATACACAAGTGTTTGGCGCACTAGGAGTCATAGGGCATTGTAGGCATTTATATCACCGTTAACAACCTGTTCGTTGGCAAAACCAATCCACCTTCAACGGAGTCGCCACGCGGTCTTCCTGTAGTCATGTTTAGATAGATAAAACTCAAAATATCTCACGCGCGAGATATGAAGTAGTCACATGATTTCGGTAGCCTAGCAAGCGCAGACTAATCTGGGTGATGAGGGTCGACACTTGGAATTAGCCGCTACGCTGGAGGATGTAAGATTTCCTGGAGGCAATGGAGGTATATTTATTGCAAATGCATGTATAGCTTGTTGACACGACTCCTGGAAGGACGTATTTCGTCGTGTAGGACGTCAATTTGATCAACGTAAAACTAACTTGGTATCCATCGAGTGACCTACTATGCATCCTCGTCTGGATGGTTTCTGCCTTTCAAACTAGACTTGTCTACAGCATGGTAATCAAGTAATGGCTGTCTATGGGCGTGACGAAATGCACAAGATAGTTTGCATTGCTCGCCCAAAGAAAGGTAGCGAGGAAGTAGGTATCATTCAAAAGGAACATAAAAAAGAGGAAGACCGCAATAAATAAACTTTCAACTGCTAAAATCTTCTTTGTGTTCGAATAATTCCGCGACGCTAGTGTAGGCATGATTATTGTTTAAGAAGGCTCGAAAGGTTTGCTTCGTACATGTGACATCAGATAGGAGATAGGATCGTAGCAACCATGAAGCCCAGGGGAATGGGCCCTCCGTTTAAAGTGTGACGTGGCCCTCTCCCCTTCCCCCTATGAAATCGTTGCGAATGTTCTTGAAAGTCGTATACATTATACAACTACTTGTTCGAATTGTCTTCTCAAATTATTCCCACCCTGAGCTGGCATCAACTTAGTTCATAGAGAAACAGAAATTTTACCCATTGATACTAATTCTTTTGAAATGAAAGGAACTTACCTTGCATCATGGTACTTATTTCAAGTGAGATGGCGATCGAGGGTGAGGGTGGATTTTTGAAAATGAGTTTCATGGAAGATCATCAGATTTGTGGAAACAAGATTGGTTTGGGTGAACTGGAGAGGAAAAGGGGAGTAAAGTGGCAGATAAGAATTGTAGGTCTTACATTGCCAGGAGTACACCTCTTCAAAGGTGACTTGTTATTACCAAATTACCAAGGGATTGAACCTCGGTGATACCTGCATGGATTTATCTAGTCCAGTACGGGTTCCGAAGAACGTAATTGGGTGGCACAATGATATTTGTATCCAAGGTTTGATGGTCGGTTCATTGCTTTCTTACAACTAAGGAATTCCGGAAAAACAGGAATAGTTTGCGGAGGGAAAGTGATGACATCACAAATCAAAAGTTTTAGAAATAGTACAATCTGACTAGAGATATTTAAAAGCAACCCTGGTATAGCCTTTCCCCCAAGACAAGACCTGTAGAGTATATAGTGTTGAAACTAGAGGCGTTTGAATCGCGTTTGAGACCTGATATCTCGGTGTTGGGAAAGGGCATCACTCTCAATTTTGGCCATTGACTTTCGTACTAATAGGGAAATATAAAGATTGAAGTTTTTTTTCCATAATTCAAACATTTTCAAAATCGTGACGTCACACTTTCACAACAACAAACCACCCTTTAACTTGGTCCATAACTGGGCTGTGCTAACCAGGAAGGCAGCGGGCACGTGTTGTCCACTTAAAGCTAAATATCATTGCGTATGATCCACCGAATAGATTTGATTCTGTAGACAATGTCATTGACCTCCCGCGTGAGAATCGCTGCTTCGGTCTTGCATGATTTTAAACTAATGATTATTGGAGATTAGTATTTTGTAAGAGAAATATTTTACTATGATTTCTGATAGGTGTATATTTTTGCAATATTAGAGTTGAGTAAAAGTTTGTTTTTGGCAATCGTAATCTTTTTGATTTTCAGTGGGATGTAGAACACTCAACAAGTAGTCACAGGGGCTGTCGAGCTGCATATGACCTTAAATCCTCCTCGTGGTCTCCGCAAAAGTAATCATCAGTTAAAGTAAAATCAGACAGAAATGACCTTAAAACAATCTGAAAAGATATTTTCAATGGCGGCTTAATGAGGTAACCAACTGCGTCACTACCCCAGGCTTCGCGCCGCCGCTTGGCTCCGCACTTCAATGACAAGAAATACTTTACATGTATCTGCCCATCTTGCGGAAGTAGGCAATTAAAAACTGAACTCAGTTGAGGGGATGAATCCATTCCAGGCCCTCCACTTCACATCATGCATGAACCAATTGCAAGGTAAAACGTGGCATGCCTCTTACCTTGCAAACTTCATTCGGTATTAGGCCCCCACACGCTTTAAAACCTCCACTAATTATATTGGAGTCATACTATTTATATCTGTATTCGATGACATGAACATGGGAGCGTATTAATGGGAGGAAGGTGTCATTCTTGTCCCTAATTTTAACAAACCCAAGTCTCCATTTAAAGTAGGAAAAGAGGTATTAATTTTCTTACAGCTAGACTTTGCAAACTGTTTTGGATCCCATGAACATGTTCAACGACTCGCCTTGAGGTAGATTTCTCAAATGTCCACCAGCACTGGAAACATCAGGGGACAGGGAAAGGCCTTGGGCCCTGACCACCATAATACAGGACCTCCCACCAAATAGAAACAAACAGCTTATGCACTCTGAAAGGTATCTCTGTATGCAAAAGGGGCCAGAACCCTCCCCCTTAGCCTGATATGACCGTGAAGTCAAATAAAATTCATGTCATCTATTTCATATTCCAGGTAAATATCTGTATACAGAGAGCTCAAACCCAAGACTAAATGGTCATAAAGCCCGCATAAAATCAGCACATTGGCTTCACCCTGCCTCTACTTCCACACCCACGTGTTTAAGGTTTTATTACCATATGCATGGTCAAACCATCGGAAAGCTGAGTGTCTACCTTGTAAGCCTTGAAAGGAGTACGCCGGAGTTAATTTGGAGGCTAGAGGGAAACCAGGGCAAAGAATGGAAAGAGGGCAACGTAAAGCTTGATGTAAAGAAGGCGTTTAAGGTGAGTGGTATGACAAAAGATTAATTAGTGTGGAGGGGGTGTTCCAATAGTTGTATAGATCAAGAAAAATGTTTCCCTGGGAAGCAGACAGTGTTTACCTCGGAGGCAATGGCAAGCACTTTGGTAGGGAGTAAGGGGCCGATCTAATAAGGTATTGTGATGTCTGGCAAGTTGTGTACCAGACCTCTTCCTTTTTAAGAGCTCATTGTAAAATAACATTGTAGGCGTTGGCTAGAGAGCTGGTTAGAGTTTGATTAAGGATTAAGGCGAAAGTAAGTTGTAAAAGAAATCGTTAGTTAATTGTAGGGATTTGCGTATTTCAAGTCAAGTGTGAAAGAAATGTGACTAACGGCAACTTGAGAGTCATTACTTGGTGCCTTTGCTTGTTATTGTACCGCGCGAACATTACAGGTGTTTAAACTAATAAGGCAAAATAGTTTGATAAACCAATAAGGTATAATAAAGTAATAAACTACATTTTATATACTGGAATCTGTCAGTACGATGTGACTCTCCACAGAACTAGTAAGAAGATTTTGGAAAGGGAGAAAACGTGCATGCGAGAAATACACAAGTACGATGACTTATCAAGGGTCCCTGATTAAGAGACTGCTAATAAAAATAGGGAGCTTGGGTTGAGAAGAAGTTCGCTTTAACATCATTCCGTTGGTGGTCATAGGCGAAACTATTTGTTGTATTAAACGTTTTAGATAACATCAAATTACAAAGACGACCTTGCACAAGCAGTTTTTGGCATTCACGACATGTCAAAACAACTGCGCTGGTGGAAGAGAGAGAGAGAGCCACCAGTACCTCACCCAGTCCTCTCTCGCCTGTTCCCCACGTTCCTCTCTCCTGATGTGCTTCCGTCACTGATCTGTAGCAGAGATTTGAAAACCATGAACAGAACATTTGCAAAGACATTGGCAAGATCTTCTACAGTCGATTTCAATTCAGACATTCTTCAAACCCAAACTAAGAGATCTTAAGGTTAAACAGGAGATTAGTTAACCAGTTGTCCTTAAAACGATTAGTTGTCCTTAGATTGTTCTACTCCTTGTACCATTTCTTTTAGATTGTAATCGAGGGAGAAACATCTTACAGTTACCTTGGGGATACAGCCATTGACGATGTTTCCATTTTACCTTCAGCATGTACCTTTTCTCCATCACATGCACTTCCAAACTCAACGCCCGATATTATTCCACCTGTCCCAATTCCAAGTAAGTTGATGATTTTATTGTATTTGCGTTAAATTATTTAGATTTGGAGTATTTCAGTACTGGAGTATTAGGAGTATTTTGAGTGTTTGAGTATTTTTAGTATTTTTCGGTATTTGTCAGCTTTGACTTAAATGTCAAGACTTTTAAACATATAGTTATTGGGACAAATTAAAAGTGCTCCTTGTGATCTTAGCACATATTAGACTATAGTAGAAGATTCTAGAAAATAGAAGACATATCACCACTGTGACTCGAACCCATGGCCATACAATTACTTAAAGGTGCGTTATCAGCAGTAAAAATCCAACTTTGTAGTGGATGCCTCCCGCACTTCCGCTAAGTGATGCCTAAGGTCCGTCACTCTGTCCCACTTTTCCAAAATTTCTGCGTACGATGCTTTGTGCGGAGACGGCTTTGTTTGATTTGGAAAAATATGGAATTCCACTCATAAGACTACAGCTTTGTATCCATGTACAATGCATTGCAAACTTGATCAGTGGTAAGGGATTCAGTTTGCAAATCGTTTGCACCAGACTGGCGCGAGTGGTAGAAAACCGGTCACTCGTAAAGTGTCATTCACAACAACGTTACCATCGTCTATTTTCTTAGCGAAAGTGTTCTACACTCATTCCAAAGGATTGGTGTGACCAGTAATAATAAATTTTTCAAAAATCATATTTTTTTATTTCATTGACAAACTTCAATTTAGATGATCACTTGACAGGCGTATTGAAGTTATCGTAATACAAGCATTATACAATTTGAATTAACAAATTATAAGATTCAGCACAAAAATTTAACTATTAAACTAAATTAACAAATTTGTGCAAAAGAATGTTAACTTGGGTAGTAAAGAAAAATTGAAACTAGTAGCGTCACAAGCATGTTACACTAGGTACTAAGGCCTTGATTACCAATTTAACAAGTCTGGAGTGTTCCATTCTTTGCCCTTACAAAAAACCCCAAAAAGTATGTAACTCGGATGCAACAGAGAGCTATTTTTCCTCTTTTACTTACGCCAAAACACTCAAAGAATTCTCTGAATTATTTAGCTTCCATAGCTAGTGTCCCAACGGCCCCCATACTCAGATTTACAATCTTCGCAGAATGATGCTCTTAGTCGGGTACAAAGTTGATGGCAATTTTTACGTTTTCTATAGCCTGGAGATTGTTTTCAAAGCCCACAGTAAGTTCAAATACATACAGATAGTTTCTTTTACGAATACGCATGTCTGGTCTTTCATGATCAACGGTGGTTATGGATGGAGATTACTAGCCAGGGAAGTCAGCTGAGATATCTAAATCTACGTTTGAACATAAATAGATTAATAATGATAATGATAATAATGATGGTAATAATGATTACACTGGTGTTCACTGTCGTAAACAAGGAGTGAGTTCGTATGAGTATAAGGCATCCCCGACAGAGAGCAACACGGTGGAATTATTGTGGTATTAATGTCCAAATCCAATGTTATGCGAGGATCCATGGAAGTAAGCCATACTTCATACTCGTGTATATGGCTGGTAATAGATTCTTCTTATTGATACTGCAGTACCTGATGACGCGAGAATAGTGTCCAAAGAGAAGGAAAGTTGATAAATACCAAGATCTGAAGTATGAGATCTTGCGTGTATGGCGGCTGAGAAGAGGAGAGGAGAAGAGGTGCCGATTCGAATTGGAACATAAGGCATGATATCGAAAGATCTGAAGAAATGGATAAATGTTAAGATTAAATGTCAACAACGTAGCTCCAAAAGGCTACGTTGCTTGGATAGGCAAGAATCCCCAGGATACTGAAGGATTGAGTCACTACTTCAGAAGACCGTAAATTATTTGTTATGAACTGGTTCTAAGGGGAAAATTTTCAGCAAAACATCTACCTGAGTGAAATAATGAAATAATAATAGTAATATTCGAATATTTATACAAGAAAAAAGCACTTCAGTTGATTATGGTAGATCATTGCTGTTACTGCTGTCTGTTGTAGAAATACCATGTATCTGTTACTCGACACAATAACGAGTACCTTTTCCCGTGCTTTATGGTTTATATAGGTGTATCCAAATGCGGCAACAGACCGATGGTGGGCCGTATTGTTGGAGGTAGTACAGCAAGTAAAGGGCATTGGCCATGGCAGACAATGCTAGCTGAGAAAGTGAACCAAAGTGAAAGGAAGCCAATGTGCAGTGGCACACTCCTCAATCCTGATTGGGTGGTTACTGCGGCACATTGTGTAGCAGATGTGATAGACAAGAACAAGGTAGAAGTCAGAGTGGGGGCCCACAAACGGGTGGAAAATCGCATTGACGGAAAGGTAAGTGTAGAGGTGTAACGGACATCAAATATCTGTTGATTTCTATTCTAAATTCCCCCAATATGTTAATGTATTCAGAAATGCAAAGATTTGGGATATTATTGGGAAAGACTTGAGAAATGTAGTTTTTGTCCATGAACAGTTGGTTTTTTAGCGAAGGTTTACATTATAACCGAGCTCAGACTACAAGAGAAGAAATATTTCAACATTATGCTCATCATGTCTTTTCTTCAGCTATGCAGAAAATATTGAAACATTTACAAGTATATTGAGGGGGAACAAGGTCTAAAGCTGGGAAGGTATCCCGAGTAAGCCTACTCTGAAAATCATAGTATGCACCTTAACCCAACCTTGGGTCTTTTAGCTATGCGTTTTCACTCTGACACAGATGGGATGGGATGCCATGCGTGGAGATGAAAGTAGTCAATTTTGTGGATGTCAGTGGCTATATTGCCATCAATTTAGCTTCAGATCGTCCAAGTTGTTATCGGGTTGAATCAAGACAGAAGATCAAGTCGTAAAAATTCAATGCTATGCCTCGTGGGAGTCATATGCAAAGTTGTGATCATGATTTACTAGGCTTCGGCCAACGGGGCCTTACATCAAACTTCTTAAATCAGATCCAAAACATACCTCTACAAACAAACAGGCACCAATATAATTTCGCAAAGAATGTTTACGTGATCTTTGCTACCTAAATTTTCGAGCTGATCCTCTTTGATCTAGCAAGCCTACATGTGAGCAGTTCCTAGTTGGAATAAAATTTGCCGTGACAGCTTGTGCGATATGGACCATGCATCAATAATAACGCAATGAGAATGTATGGAGTCCATTTGCTTTTATATTACAGGAATGGTTGAAAAGATGTAAGGACAACATAACCATGATAGGAAAATTGACTATTTAATAAAAGGATTAAAAATTCCTTAAGGGATCATCTTATCCTTTACTCCTTAAGGCATATAATGGAAGATGACCCCTCCCCTCAAATGATAGTACTTTAAAAGTTTTGATATCAATGAAAATTTGCGAATACTTGCTAGTAAAGACAAAGCATCGTGGGATTACGTAGCTGCTTGTTTGACATTGACAGCAATTTTAACATTAATTTTCACTTGAATCGAATACCGAACACGTCGTTGTTTGCGAGGATCAAACTTTCCTTCTCCTCCACCCCTCATAATAGTTTGCTAGATTAACAACGCGTGGATGATTGTCAAATGGCTGACTTACTTGCCAACACGTGTCATGAAGTGTCCACTCCTAAGATGACGGTAAACAGATTGTCGGTGAATTGATGAATTGGGGAATTAGTCATCTAGATTACTTACTTTGGGTTACGTAGTTCGTTATTTGCAAGAGTTTGCTGAAGGTAAACTGATTCGATATCTTTATATGTTTGTAACCTAGACCTGGGCTGTGTTCCATAGCATTAATTTAAACTGTACATCTGAGCAGCGCACGGAAACATATTACATATGTCGTGTGCCCAGTAGTTGCGCGGTTCTTAAGTATTATCAGCGCCGGAACGGTGAAATATCTGGATTTTTGTTCGCGCGAGCTACTGACTTCTTTTATCCTTACATAGAAACTCTCATACATTCTTACCTTATTTTTAAAATGTCCATTTGGTGAGATAATGAGACTGTGTTAGATCGAGTGAAATCATTACTCAAGTTGCGGTTTCTGATAATCTTTTAAAATCCTACTATATATTGGTGAACGCATGTTATAGGTCAAATGAAATCGATTTGCAGGCCGCGTTTGGACCTGCTGAGAAAACATAGGACGCTAAATTGAAAGGAATCCGCAGCGAGACGGTAAAGGAGGTTTTGGAACGTACAAAAATTAACACTCTCTCCTTGCAACTTTGCACTCTTTTCCTTGACCCTTGATTTTTGGCAAAATAATTCGCTTGTACTCGCAAATTTTAATAAAAATCTGCATGTTTTTTAAAAGTTTAAAAGGCGAACGTTTGCATAAGTTTACAGCATATGTACAGAAAGGCATCTTGTAGATGGATAACTTCGTGATGAATCTGATTACCCTTCTATTTTCGTAGGCTGCAGACGTAGAAAGCATTTTCATACACCCAAGGTACAACACAGAAACAAAATACAATAACGATGTTGCCCTTTTACGACTAAAAAGACCCGTGCTGTTGGGACTTGCCGTCAATCCCGCGTGCCTTCTCGGGACCGACAGTGATTTCCCCGTCGGGACAGTATGCTGGATCACAGGTACTTTCCGTTTGCATCAGTATCGATTTATTTATAAAAGATTCTGTAGAACATTGGTCTAAGACCGGAAATAGCTAACCCGTTTTGCGTCACGGGCCGGAATTTGATTGCTAAATTCGAACCGGGCCTATGCAAATTTAAATATACTACTGAATAAAATTTCTGCTTTTCATAATTGGTGAAAATTACGAATTACTCATTTTGGCCCCTTTTCTGTTCTCCAAAATCATTTTATTACCACATGGATATCTCCACACTTTGAATCTTAAACTAATATGATGGAGAGAAAACCAGGCTCGTATTTCAGGGTGAAGTGTGCTTCAACAGCAATATCACACCCCACGTAATGAAGTTTAACTTAGTATATGGTATATGGCTGTTATTGTGTTTAATTTGTAGGGTGGGGTCGACTGTGGAACAAAGGACCCCATGCTAGTACCTTGACGCAAGCGCAGTTGCCCATAGTTAGCAACAAAGAATGTTCCAGTATGGAATCCTACCCAGGTCGGATAACTGAGAACATGTTATGTGCAGGGTATAAAAACGGCTTTGTGGACACCTGTGAAGGAGATTCTGGTGGACCTTTGGTGTGTGAGAGGAACGGAAGATGGTATGTACATTGCGTTTAAATGTTACGTGATGTTTCTTTTTTTAATAAGCAAATAGTTTACTATATCTCTTACTGACGCAAAATAGTTCACCCAGTTGAATGCCGATAGGAGACGCTCCAGTATTGTCGTGTTACAACTGTACCTAAACCTAGCTATCTAACTCTACCTTCTCGTAAAACGTTTTGGCTTCCATTGATTATATCGTATATTTTGTATATTATATCGACTTTTTCTTAATATATGAAAAGATGCATCTGCACCTTACTTGATTTCGAAATGAACTACTCCGACATGTAAAAGCAAAAAAACCCCGAGAGAATTCAAACCATTCAGATGGAAAGGCGAAGGGTATAAGCCATCAGAGACGTATTGATTTGAGTCACCGTGTTCGTCGCAATTCATAAAAAATGGCATTCAAGGAATGTGAAGATGGTATTAGGATGCAAATTGCAAAGCAGTAGGTTTTTTTTTTGTCGAGATAGAAACGTGGACAGATAGCGAGTGCATGTCAGAGTATGGGCGCACCATCAGACTAACCAACTAAGTTGATTTTAAGTTTAGGTGTCTATTAAAAAAACAAACGAAGTGTTTCGACTTATTATTAGGATGAAGAGAACTAGATGCAAGCTGGTTATGGGCCCTCCTCGTACTCGATCCAAACTGTCATTGTTACAAGCATTGTCTTCTGCACTGCACCCCATGTATAGTAAATATACTGTACAATGCAGTGCCTCGTGACCTTTTCCTTACATTAGAAATAGAGAGAGCTGAAATTTTTGTTATACGTATTGCGCCTGCAGGAAAGAAAAATCGTGTCTCTGAAAAAATGACAAGGCAAGAGGGTGGAGAATACCAAGAACTAAATAGTAAAAGAAATTATTTTACTTTAAATGTCCATTTTGCTTAAGAACGATGCAAAATGAGAAGCATATTGGGGCCTTTGCCTATTCAGGGCTGCCAAAGCCTTTTCAATGTTCCATCCATTATTTTTTCGCAAGGTAGCAAAGGCGGGTCTGAGGGTCCATAAATGTCAACATTTTCGCAAATGTTAAATAGGCAGCCTTCCTGATCTTTGCAGTGGCTCCGAGAGCAAAGTGTATACTCCTGCACCCTACCTTGGGCCACCTCTAAGACGCACGTAACCTGTTGCTTAACAACTGTACCCTTGGCACAATGCTGCAGCAGCGTTTCTTCTTGTCTTTTCGGGTTTTTTAATCAAAAATATGTTCTCAACCAGCTTTGTTACAGCTGTTCTTTGTCTCTCGTCGCTAGGTACCTTACCGGAATAACAAGCTGGGGTGATGGATGTGGCCTTCCAAAGAAATATGGAGTCTATACTCGAACTAAAGCCGTCCAGAAATGGATCTTTGGTGTTATGGCTTTCCCTGACAAACACAAGAGAGCCATTTAGGATTAGCTAGTATGATATGGTGCTAGCTGCAAAGTAAGACAAAGCAGACTTCCTATGAGAGCGTTTAAAACAAGCAGTAACGGAATCTGGAAGATGTTGCCAATTGATGCTGACGTTTGCTTGCTCATCTGAAGAACATGCTGCATTTGCGGTGTGCGGAATCGCTCCGTTATTGTTCGTGGACGATCTTACAAGATGTATGTACGGAATACGGACGGGTAGTATTGCAGCTCAATTATCACCAATTCTTTACCGAATTATTCCTACACTTCGTTTAGAGGTTTAGAAGATCTTTTTAGGATGTTCAATTGTAGTCGAAACAGAATTTAGAGTATCATCAAATGTATTTTCAAATACGTTGTATGCTATTTGCATCACTGTGCCATGCCTACTGTCACCTACGAAAACCCGTGTTACGTATGAGCGGTCGTATATCACTACACTAATGTTCAGGGTAAGCTCCCCCTGGTAAGAACATACAACTTTCTGCCATTTCCCACCTTCCCTTCTTTTAAACTTAGTCTAGACATTGCAGAGATATTGATGTCTATACATATACACATCAAATAATCGAGTCAACGAGTCGAGATTTCTTCGACTTTCGAAAGTTTGCTTATACAAAACCAAAAGAAGAAATAATTTCAGTAGAAGATTACGAATGAAAAGTCGCCAACAATGAATTTTTGGTTGTCCACAAAACGATCCAATCCGGAAACACTGTTTTTACGTAGCATACATATGCTTTAATGTATACTGTAGGACGTTAAAACAAACGGTCTTTTGTCGTTGTAATTTGGTCTTCTTTAGTAGCGCAAATCATATTGTTAGGTTGTACAATTATTGGGGATGTCAATTAACGCTGTTAAGGATTTTAAGTTCACATACCATCAATACTAAATACTTCAGGTTACTTACGGGCTAATCCTCCCAAAATCCTTCTAGAACTTTATTTCTCACTTCTGAAAGAGTTTTATGGGAAAGTACTCTAGCATTTTTGGCTTACATAGTAACTATGAACTTTTCTTCATGTCTGTTGTTGCCTTCAGGCTACTAAGCTACATCTTAAAGCAAGAGTACAACAAACATAAAAATATGTACTGAGCTTCAAAACGCACGCTTTCGAGACCATGGAAAATCCTTTAGCCTCTCGGCTAATAAGATCATTTAGTATATTTCCATCTCTGAAAAGAATGTTGTCAAGTAGCTACGTTCAGTAAAATTTAGAGGGCCTCTTACGGATGCTTTTGTCATATTGTGGGACTATGGACCTTCATTTTGATATGTTGATTGTAAGCTACAGTAATTTAGGATCTAAACTAATCAGATCCGGGTGCCAACTGTATGGTATACTACTGTACAATACGGTATTTCAGGGTGTTTTTAAGGTGTACGTAAAGACCCCTACCGTACACCACAATTTACAGTATTTCAGAAAATTGAAATATTCACTACAGAAGTGCCCCACAGTCAGCTCTGCGAGGTGGACCCCTGGTATCCAAAGCCTGTTTACATCAAAGGGCTATAGAGAAAGAAATGGACTCCTCACTTCACTCTACCTGTTGCTAGGTATGATCCTCACTAGAACTTCACGCAAGTGCTCATACTTTCCAAAGATTTTCCGCATAAAGCTTTTCCAAGTGATAGTAAAGTTGTTTAAAATGCGAACTTTATTGCCTTGAGATACTTATAAGGCACTTTTTATGGGCGTGAATATGCCCCTCCCCTCCTCCGCATACGGTGTTTTTGCACGACCAAAGTTGGCAACCCTTTCACATCTTTAAGCTGCAGTACTTTACACCGAGGTCACATGTAACTGGCTACCAATTTTGTATTGCGTGCGACGATACTCGGTAGCTGGTAACCACACAGTCTCGCCTTTCACCAGCTTTGGCGACGCAGATGCATGGTCTCTGATCTCATATCTGCCTTGAGGATAAACAGCCCAATTGCTTACAGAGAGTGAAAGTGCCCTGAACTACGTTTATTCTGTAGAAAAAGGTTTAAAATTTTAAACTTAACATCCCGACGTATACAATACCGAGAAACTGACTTGGTGACCTGTAATTTACATTATTTTGAGACAAATCGATGAACTCCTCTAAGAGCTCTTGACCGTAATTCACTGGGTAAATGTCGTAGTGACTGTGTACCAGGCATGGCTTTTTTCACCGATAGATGCGTGTAGCTTTGCATTTAGGATAGACTACAATAGATAAGGTTGTCTTAGGACATTCGTTCGACTTCGTAACGTATAAGTACTAGCTTAAAGTGGAAGATCATAGAAACGTTAGATTTATTATGTTGCTTGGAGGTGCCTCCTGTCATTTAGATGTACGGACTTCAGTTACATCAGAAGCATCACAATTCTTATATTTGTTAGGATGCTAACCCCTGTTGTTTAGTAGTGCGCAATGAACCACCAGATCGCACCAGATCAATGTTATTACTTCCCGAGTTATTTGTGAAATAGGATAGATAGATACCTAGGTCTGTTAAGAGTGACGGGGGT